>APFE031208544.1:8067-18608 GCA_000404065.3 Pinus taeda
ATGTTTTTTTAATATATTTAATATTTTATTTTTTAAATTGTATTTGTAAAGATAATTTTTTTGTTAGACTAAATTCAACTTTAAAAAAACTATAAAGTAATTAAAATTATTTCAATCCAATAGACTATGGTTGGAACATAAGTATTGATTTATATTATGAATCATTGGGTTCAGTTGTGCTCCTTTTACTACATCACTTACATATATTAACATTTCAATTTCCCTACATATACTAACATTTCCATTTACCCATTTCAATTTACCTTTGCAATTTAACCTTTGTTGTCTAGTAAGACATTTTGGATATGAGCAATAAGATGAAATAATGAGGGGAAAAAATAGTAGTATGAAAAGATGTTTGGGTAGGCCATTTGGGAAAAGGAAAGGCTCACAAATCTGAAGTTTATTCAAAGTCATTTGTCATTTTCACTTGATCAAATCTCACCTAGGTTCCTAGAAATGGAAAGACAATATATGAGATTACAATATCTTTGGGAATCCAAAAAATGGGAAAACAAGAATTTGGCTTAAATGAAAGAATGGAAAATGAAGGCCCTATTTCATTATTCAATATTTCTCTATGAGATGAAAATTGGTTGAGAAGATGGAACACCCTCATTCCCCCGATTTTTCTTCTCCTTGTGTATCTTCTATTTTGTAAGTTTGTTGCATATCTTTTATATTTTACACGCTATTGATGTGATATAGCTTTTTGTATGTGTACCATGGTTAATGCTTCTATATTTATCTTGAAATCTAGATTTGTTATGATATGAAAAGTTATTTTCCTCAAATCCTTCATGAGAGTTCATAATTGTTCATCCCATAGATTTAAAATCTTCCTCTTAAGGAAGAGGCTAGGGATTCTAAGAAAAGGATTTAGCCCTCTCACCTCCTTCATCAAGATAATCTCCATTGAATTTTCCCTAGGTATATCCATTGGTCATTTATATCAAGGCACATTTATAGATGGTGGTCATTAATCTTTCTTCCATAAATATTTTCTCTCTTCTCTCCAAAATTATGGATATCTAGGATTAATGTTCTTTGAAATGTTTCTAAAAAGGAACTCTTCATAATGTGTTATTTCCTCATTATTATATATTGCATAAAATAATGGATAAAAATAAAAATAAAAATTTATTTCATTATATAACCCTAATTCTAGGGTGAATGTCAACATTTTGTTGTTTTTTTGTGTGTTTCATGCATAAAAAGCCAGTTGCACACTTTATTCTTTGCATATCTATTTTATAGTCCTAATATTTCCTTATTTATCATTATAAGACTATTTCATCCAAAGGCTATATTGTATTGCATGACATATTATTGAAAATCTATAAGAAACTAAGCAATTAAACCTTTATAATTTACTTAGTTGCTCTAATGACTGAGTACTTGAAATTTTGTAATTAAGCCATAAGGTGTTCCTTTTGGAAGAACTCCCTTAGACTCCCACTCTGTACAGTTGGGAACCGTTTGATCAACTGTTAAATTATTGAAATATTTTCACTCATTAGATGTGACCAATGAATCCTAATTGAATTATCAACCACCTGAACTCCCAACAACCTAAACTGTGAGTTGATTCCTTTATTTTCATTGCCTTGCTTCCTTCTTGTGAAAAGGAGAGACATCTTAACTAACAGAAGCCTAAAAAGGAATGAGGAAATTGGTTGATAATGATTTTTTTTCCATTCACGATGCCCATTTAGTGGCCAGCGTTTTCCTTTTGATTCCCCAAAGAGCTCTAGCCTTTTCCACTTGCCAAACATAACTCACACTTAAATCCTTGTTTAGGGTTTGGCGTTTATAACACTTTAGTAAATAATTTTAATAAGCACTTAAAAAAAAGTTAGAAAATGCTTGTTAAAATATTATAAAATTCTTAGTGTTTATGGCTTAGGCTTTAAAATGTTCAAAAGTGCTTAGGTTTAGGGTTTAGGGTTTCTAATGCTTCAGTATATTCTTTTAAGAAACACTTAAAAAAAGTAACAAAATGTTTGTTAAAATGTTATAAAATAATTGGGGATGAGAGTTTAGGTATTAGGATTTAGGGTTTGGCGTTTAAAATGTTATAAATTTCTTAGGCTTTAAGGTTTATAAAATCTTATTAAAGTCGTTTAATAAACACTTAAAAGAAGTTACAAAAGGCTTGTTAAAATTTTATTAAATTCTTAGGGTATAGGGTTTTAAATGTTATAAAATGCTTAGTGTTTAGGGTTTATAACACTTCTGTAAATGATTCTTATAAACACTTAAAAAAGTTAGAAAAGGCTTTTTAAAATGTTATAAAATTTTGAGGCTTTAGTTTTTAGGGTTTAGGGTTTAAATTAGTATTAAACCCTTAGGGTTTAGGATTTATAACACTTTAGTAAATTATTTTAATAAACACTTAAGTTTTTTTATAAAACACTTGTTAAAATGTATAAAATGATTAGGGTTTAGGGTTTAGGGACATTTTAGTAAATGCTTTTAATAAAAAAAATTTCAAAAGTTACAAAATGCTTGTTAAAATGTTGTTAAATTCTTAGGATTTAGGGTTTATGACACTTTAGTAAATGCTTAGGGTTTAGGGATAAAAATGTTATAAAATTCTTAGTGCTTAGGGTTTAGGGTTTTAAAAAGTTACAAAATGCTTGATAAAATGTAACAAAATGCCTAGGTTTTATGGTTTATAACACTTTAGTAAATTATATTAATAAACACATAAAACTTAGGTTATAAGACACTTATTAAAATGTCATGAAATAGTTAGGGTTTAAGATTTGCATTTTAAAATGCTATAAAATTCTTAGGGTTTAAAGTTTGGGGTGTGGGGTTTTGGGTTTAGGGTTTGTGGTTTATAATTCTTTAATAAATTATTTTAATAAACACTTCAATAAAAGTTATAAAATTGTATTTAAAATGTTATAAAATGCTTAGGGTTTATGGTTTATGGTTAATGGTTTAATGTTTAGGGTTTATAACACTTCAGTAAATCCTTTTAATAAACACTTAAATAAAAGTTACAAAATACATTTTGACGATTATAAAATCCTTAGGGTTTACAGTTTCAGGTTTAGGGTTTAGGGTTTAGGGTTTAGTGTTTATAACACTTTATTAAATGATTTTTACAAAAAATTTTATAAAATGTTATAAATAACTTATGGTTTAGGGTTTGGAAGACCTTAGTAAACGCTTTTAGGCTTTAGAGTTTAGGGTTTATGGTTTATAAGACCTTAGTAAATTCTTTTAAGGTTTATGATTTAGGCTTTAAAAAGTAGGCTATAGGGTTTGAGCTTTTAAGTTTACGGTTTAGGGTTTATAATGCTTTAGGAAATTATTTTAATAAACACTTAAATAAAAGTTAGAAACACTTTTTAAAATGTTATCAAATCCTTAGTGTTTCAGATTTAGAATTTAGGGTTTTGGGTTTAGGGTTTGGGATTTAGGGTTTAGGGTTTAGGGTTTAGAGTTTAGGGTTTATGGTTTGTAACACTTTTTTAAATGATTTTACTAAAAACATAAATAAAAGCTACAAAATAATTTCTAAAATGTTATTAAATTCTTAGTGTTTAGGGTTTAGGGTTTCGGGTTTAGAATTTAAGGTTTATAACACTTTAGCAAATTATTTTAATAAACACTTAAATAAAAGTTACAAAACACTTTTTAAAATGTTATAAAATTCACAGGGTTTGGGGTTTAGGGTTTGGATTTTAGAGTTTATGGTTTACAGTTTAGGGTTTATAACACTTTAGTAAATGATTTTAATAAACAGTTAATAAAAGTTGTAAAATGCTTTTTAAAAGGTTATAAAATGCTAAGGGTTTATGGTTTGGCATTTAGGTTTTAGAGTTTAGCTTTTAGGATTTAGGTTTTATAACACTTTAATAATTTCTTCCAATTAAGAGTTAAATAAATGTTACGTAACACTTTTTCAAATGTTATAAAATACTCGGGGTTTAGTGTTTAGGGTTTATGATGGAGGAGCATCTAGCTCGAGGAAGGACATGGCAGGAGTTTGTCTTGTTCAAAACAATTTGATTTTCATTAGTTTTTTTTTATTTTCTAAGAATGGTTGTGTGAGCCAATGACAATGGTTGCTTACATAATTGTTTTTTTTTTCTCTTAGTTTTATTTAGAATTTCTTTTAATTTATGAATCAAGAAAGGGCAATTATTTAGGAAACGTTTTAATGTAACGATTGACAGTTCTGCTAATTGCCTAACGTTCTCTACAAAAAAGAAGGAAGAAAGAACGGATGTATATTTTTTTTGCCATCATAGAAGAAATATAGAGAAAACACAGAATTCTTTTCTACATAAAAGAACATTTCAAACCATTCATACTACGGTCCTAAATTCATTCCTATTTTATACTGTTGAAATTATTTCCTTTTTTCCAAATAAAAAAGCTAAAAATACACAGGTGAACAACAAGAATAAAGGCGAGAAGAGCTATCACACAAACCATAGTGCCAATAGAGCAAATATACGAATGGGCCAAGCAAGCTATTGTTATAGAGACAAGCTTCATTTATCGGAATCAAACACATTCCAAATGTCCATTGCAAAATGTAAACAAATGAATTTCCAATAAAAATACCATCATAAATACATATGTGTGTGTGTGTGTGTCAAGAAGTCGAAACATTACAGCTCATTGGTCAAGGACCAACAAATAGTGTCAAAATAACCAGATTACAAAACCCTCGTAAGTCCATTACAGGGCCATTTAAATACATGTATAAGTTATAAAAAATAGAGTTACATGCATACGGTCGAGCCACAGGTGCATTGCCCATAACTGTAGAAACCAAGCCTGACTACAACCTCAACTCATAAAACCCTATGAACTGTAAACCCTCAAACAAGCAAAAAACAGATATCAGGGGACAATCCTACCCATTTCAGGTGTAGGAAACTCTTGCAAGAACCATGAGTAGGCCATTGTCCACCTACATAGGCTACCCATCATGCCATTAGGAATTGACACAGAGGGAGCTACAACTATAACAACAAAAAATGACTAAAACAAAGTGTGGAGCTATGGAAACTTACTAATGTAGAGTCTAACTTGAGCAAGCCAGCAATGGAGCCATGGAGCCTAGGTCACAGCCATAGAGTCACCCACTACCACATAGGAGCAAAGGCCATCAGCACCTGAGTGAAATGGAGTAAAGAGAAACATCATGGAAGGAGAAAATACCTTTAGAAAACTATTGAAAGGGAACTAGAAATGGAGCGACCCCATAGCTGTAGCCTATAGCAAAAACACACAACCATTAACCTATCAAGACAGTGCATGGAGAATAAACAAATGATCTAAAACTAAAACTGTGGAAACAAGCAGAGCCGAGTAGAAGTCGAGAGACGGAACTGATACTAAGGGTTTCACAGCCCATAACCAACACAAAATGAGCATAGAATGAGTGAGACATCGCTCACAAGTGGAGATGCACATCTTACAGTAGACCAGGCACAGCCATAATGAAAACAAAGATAAGATAGAGTAAACCCTCACACAATAGACCCCAGAACCTCACCATTAGCGTAACAACACATGAAAAGCAAACAACGCCAAATGAAATCAAGATATCGTGTTTCGAGACATAGAAGGAGTAGGAAGGAGAAAAGTCCAACACCTCGACACATGTCCTCATCTTCACACGCCAATAGTACAACGCATTAAAGTCAACCAACCACCATATAATAAAACAAACCAATCAACGCATATATCATTAACCATCATAGTTAACACTTAGCTGAAGGTCGTAGGGGTTGGTCCCATCAATTTTGGTATGAGAGAAGGTTTAGTTAACTAATAAAATGAAAGCTGGAAGAAGAGGTCATGACAGAGCTATTTAGAGAGTACTAGATGAGGGGTTGAGGGAAGAGATTAGGATCTTGAATGCCCATTTGGCAGTGGTAGAAGTAGGAAAAAGAAGGTACCCAAAAGTAGGATATTATAGTGAGGAGGAGGCCATAGTTACAACAGATGGATCAGATGAAGAAGGACTTGAGATCAAATTCTTAAGGTCAGTCTTGTTGGCTATCAGTAATCCAAAGCCAAAATTTTTGAATTATGATGGCAGTTTGCCCACAGAAGTGTTGTTGGATGAGATTAGTGAGCTGGAGAAGTATCTTGAATGTGGAGAGGTCAGCGAAGATAGGAGAGTTAAATTCACTACTACTAAGCTGAAAGGACACATAGCCTTATGGTGCGACAATGTAAAAGCATATAAGAGAAGATTGAATAAGTTACCAATTAAAAAGTGGACCAGAATGGTCGCTAAGATGAAGGGCATGTTTCTACCCAATGATTACCAGATTGCTCTGCGTCAACAGGTACAAAATTCGAAACAGAGAGGAATGACAGTGAAGGATTCTACCAAAGAATTTTATCAGGTGAACTTGAGAGCTGGTTATACTGAAGACACCCTAGAAAAATAAACAAGATTTGTGAATGAACTAAGGCTAGAAATGTTGGACAAAATAAGTATTCTTTTTCTCAAAACCATAGAAGAGGCACACCAGAGCACCTTAAAGGTGGAAGAAAATATCACAAAATAGCAGAATGCCAGTAGAGGACGAGGAGCACGCAGAGGGAAAGGACAATCCTTTAGTAGATGAAGGACCGCCAATAATAGTGAAGAGGGCAGAAGTTCAAAAACCTCAGGCACAGTAGAAAAGGAGGGCAACACTAGAGGAGGAAGGCCATACTTGAGAGGAAGGGGAAATGGCAGAGGTAAAGGAGCTGCCTACCAGTGCTACAAGTGCCACAAGTGGGGGCACAGATCTTTTCAGTGTCCTGAAGGAGAACAGGTTGGTCAAAAAGGAGCATATGTTGCTCAGACAAAAGAAGCAGAGGCACTGCCTCAGGATGTAGAAAATGCACCAGAGACAGGAGAGGCCTTAGTCTTGAATAAGGTATTGCTAAAACCAACAAATGAAATAGCTTAACAATCCCATAAAAATGCATTATTCTGGACTGTCTACAAGTCACATGGCAAATGCTGCAAATTGATTATAGACAGTGGAAGCACTAATAATTTGGTTGCAACAGAGATTGTGGAGAAATTGCGTTTTAAACTATTGAAGCATCCACTATAAGGTGTTGTGGTTATAGAAGGGTCACCAACTACTACTTGATGAGCAATGTGAGGTGGAATTCCATGTTGGCAAATATAGGGACAAAGTTATTTGTGACATCATGCCCATGGATGTGTGCCATATTCCCCTAAGTAGACCGTGGTAGTATGACTGAAAATTTGTTCATGATGTGAGGACAAATTATTACAAGTTTGTTAAAGATGGGATTAAGCATATGCTAGTGCCCATCAAGGAGGAGGAAACAATAGAGACTAGTGGAACAAAAGTACTATTGGTGGGTGGAAAACAATTTTTAAAATAGATTGAAGATGACAAGGTGAAATATGCTATTATAAGGATACAAAGAACAATGTTGTTGCACAATAAAATTTCTGATTTACCTACAGAAATCCAAGAAATGTTGCAGGAATTCAGCGATAATGTGGTGGACAATTTACCAGATAAATTGCCACCAAAGTGAAGTACCAGTCATCACATATATTTCATTCCCAGAGCTAGTTTACCAAACAAAGTTGCTTACTGGATGAGCCCCAAGGACAACAAGGAAATGAGAACATAGGTACAGGAATTGTTGGATAAGGGATTGATTCGAGAGAGCTTGAGTCCATGTGCGGTTGTGATAGTTCTTGCTCCCAAGGAAGGAGGCAAATGGCAAATGTGAAGGGATTCATGAGAAATAAACAAGATTATGATCAGGTATAGGTTTCTATTGACATGAATGGATTATATGATGGATTGTTTGAGCAGGGCAACATAGTTTTTGAAGGTAGATCTGAAGAGTGGATATCACCAAATTAGAATCCAGGAAGGGGATGAATGGAAAACAACTTTCAAGACTATTGAAGGGTTGTATGAATTCCTGGTGATGCCATTTGGGTTAAGTAACCACGTAGTACTTTTATGCACCCAATGAACGAAATGTTGAAGGAGTTCATTGGGAAATTTGTGATTGTGTATCTTGATGATATACTAATTTTCAGCAAAACCAGGGAGGAAAATTTTCGACATGTTCGATACGTTCTGGAAAAGTTGCAGCAAAACAAGTTGCTAATAAATATAAAGAAATGCAATTTCTTTGAAAAGGAGTTGGTATATTTGGGTTTCATGATTGAAGAGAATGAGCTGAAAATGGACCTAGAAAAAGCTACAGCTATACTTAGCTCACCATCCCCTAAGTGTTTGTTTGAATTTCAATGTTTTCATTGGTTGGCAAGTTTTTATCGTAAGTTTATAAGGGATTTTAGTGGACGTTGTGCACCTATGTTGGATAAAATGAAGAAGGAAAGTCAACCTTTTTAGTGAACTGAAGCCGTGGAAAAGGGCTCCCAGATATTGAAAAAGAAGATCACTGAGAGGCCAATTTTTAGGCTACCTTACTTCAACAAACTTTTTCAAGTTTGTTGTGATGCTAGTGGTACAGCCATTGGGGCCACACTCAGGAAGGAAGACAAACATATTTCTTATTTTAGTGAAAATTTGAATCAAAGTAGGTAGAAGTACTCGTCTTATGATAAGGAGTTCTATGCTGTCGTCCAAGCATTGAAACATTGAAGGCACTATTTTCTAGGTAATGAATTTGTTTTATTTTCTGATAATTCTGCATTGCAGTACATTATGCAGTAGCATAAGATGAATCACAAGCATGAAAAGTTGGTTGAATACTTGCATAGTTACACGTTTTTGTTGAAACACATTAGTGGTCAGGCCAACAAGGTATTGGATGCATTGAGTAGGATGGTTTCTCTCTTACAAGAGAGCACAACACAAGTGTTGGGTTTTGAACACCTGAAAGACTTGTATCAGATGGATGCAGATTTTAAGGAGGCTTATGAAGCATGCCAAAACCCTTTGATGAGGAACAATAGTCCATGGTTGGACTATAACCGACAGGAGAAGTTTTTGTTTAAGGGAGGACAGAAGAATGAAGCAACGAATGTAATATTTTAGGGTGTGGGGTTTACGGTTTAATTTTTTGGGTTTATAACACTTTAGTAAATTATTTTAATAAACACTTAAATAAATCTTATGAAGCACATTTTAAACAATTACAAAATCCTTAGGGTTTAGGGTTTGGGGTTTAGGGTTTAAGTTTTAGGGTTTATAGCACATTATTAATTGCATGTAATAAACACTTAAGTCAAAGTTACAAAACAATTTATGAAATGTTATAAATCACTTATGGTTTAGGGTTTATAAGACCTTAGTAAATGGTTTTAGGCTTTAGAGTTAGGGTTTAGGGTTTATAATACCTTAGTAAATTCTTTTAGGGTTTAAGATTTAGGCTTTAAAAATTAGGCTATATGGTTTGGGGTTTTGTGTTTAGTGTTTAGGGCTTCTAACACTTTAGTAAATTATTTTAATAAGGACTTAAATAAAAGTTACAGAACACTTTTTAAAATGTTATAAAATGCTTAGTATTTCAGGTTTAGGTTTTAGGATTTGGGGTGTAGGGTTTAGAGATTAGGGTTTGTGGTTTATAACGCTTTTGAAAATTATTTTATTAAAAACTTAAATAAAAGCTACAAAATGATTTTAATAATATTATTAAATTCTTAGCATTTAGTTTTTATGGTTTCAGGTTTAGAATTTAATGTTTATAACACTTTAGTAAATTCTTTTAATAAACACCTAAATAAATGTTAGAAAACACTTTTTAGAATGTGATAAAATGTTTAGGGCTTGGGGTTTTGGGATTGGATTTTAGAGTTTATGGTTTACAGTTTAGCGTTTATAACACTTTAGTAAATGATTCTAATAAACACTTAATAAAAGTTGCAAAACATCGTTTAAAATGTTATAAAAACTCTTAGGGTTTAGGGTTTGGCATCTATGGTTTAGAGTTTAGCTTTTAGGATTTAGGGTTTATAACACTTTTGTAATTGCTTTTAATAAACACTTAAATAAGTGTTACAAATAAAAAATAAGATGTTATAAAATACTTAGAGTTCAGGGTTTAGGGTTTAGGATTTGGGGTTTAGGATTTAGGATTTAAGGTTGAGGGTTTCATGTTTGTAACACTTACGTAAATTCTTTTAGTAAACACTTAAATAAAAGATACAAAATACTTTTTAAAATGTCATAAAATTCCTAGGGTTTAGTGTTTAGGGTATACTCTTGGGGAATTAGGGTTTAAGACTTATAATGCTTTATTAAAAAAATTTAATAAACACTTAAATATAAGTTACAAAATGATTTTTAAAATGTTATAAAATGATTTTAGTTTAGGTTTTATGGTTTAGGGTTGAGGGTTTATGGTTTACAGTTTATAGTTTAGGATTTAGGGTTTAGGATGTATGGTTTGGTGTTTAAAATATTATAAAATGATTAGGGTTTAGCATTGATAACACTTTAGTTGATGCTTTTAATAAGCACTTTAAAAAAGTTAAAAAATTCTTGTTAAAATGTTATAAAATGCTTAGGGTTTAGGGTTTAGGTTTTAGTGTTTAT
>APFE031208547.1:3674-14892 GCA_000404065.3 Pinus taeda
TTTTATTACAAGTTTGAGCTATATGACAGAGCTTTCAAGCTCTGATGAAAACCCTAGCTGTGTTCTCTCTTAAATCGATTGTTCCTTCAACAACGGCTTCCCCAAAGGAAGATATTCTCCCTTCCCACAATGAGGTTGCAACCTTTCAAGCTTTGATCTTGACTCTCTTGCAAAAGTAGAAATTGAAGGCAAATTATTCAAAGTTCATGAGAAGACTAGAGGTGATCCCCTCAGTGCCAATGCCCCTAGTCTTCTACAAGTCATCCCTCTCATATTCAGACTGGGCTCTTTTCGGGAAGTTCACAGGAATGTGGCCTTCCCCTAAGTCTATGGAGTTTTGGACAGAGAAAAATTGGAAAGAGAAGATAAAAGAGAATCTTGGAATTTATGGTTGGGAATGGTTTTTTCAACTTTCTATTCAAATTCAAGGAGGACAAGAAGATCATCTTCTCAAATAGGTCATATTTCTTCGGCAACAAAGGAATTTAATTGAATAGATGGACCTTGGACTTTGATCCTTCAGAAGACATCCCAACTGCCATCCCAGTTTGGGTAAAACTTCCTGAACTACCCTTGTCTTACTGGAGCAATGATTGTCTTAGCACAATCGAGAATGGAGTAGGAAAATACATAGATCGGGCGAAGCCCAAGGGAGGTCAGTTCGCCTGCACCAAGATCTATGCTGAAGTGGATCTAGAGAAGGGTCTCCCTATGGAAATTATTCTAACAATGGAGAATTGGAAGCACTGTCAGATTCTGGATTATGAAAAACTCCCATTTAAGTGTAGGACCTTCTATGAGTATGGTCATTTTTCCAGGGATTGCAAGAAAGCTCATGTGGAAGCTCCAAAAAACTCAGCAGGGATAAGGAGACTGATCAAGCCAATGAAAAACACAGGAAAAGAGAGGAAACAAGAGAGTTCAATTCAACAACAGGAAAACCCCTGAATAATGAGAGTCCATCCACTTCATTGAACCGATTTGGGGCCCTTCAATCTCTTGAAGCCTCCCTATTAGATCCCTAGGAGAACCACTCCGGAAAAGAGGAAGAAATTATTGAGGGGGAACCAATGGAAGAAGGGAAATCCAAGAGAAGGTAGGAGAATTCAATGAGAATGCGAAGCAGGCAACCAAAATGATCAATCAGGAAGGGGGGCCAATTTTATTCCATTTGGTCAGCCAACCCCTCAAGCAAGAGGGAAGAAAGAGACTCATGAAGGACCTCAGAAAATCGTCACCCAAACTGTGACAAAGGCACATCAAGGCACTGAGGAGAATAACAGTCATAACAGTGAGGATATAGGAAGCCATGTTAGAAAGAAAGGAAGACACTCTAATAAGGATCTTAGAAAGGAAGAGGCAGAGAAGAACAAGAAATTAGGGAGTCAACCTCAGACATCAGACATTCTTAAGGCAACAAGATCAAAAGGAGTAGAAGGAACAACAAAGGGTGAATCAATGGAAACTTTAACCCCCAGATGATCAATATCCTTTCATGGAATATATGGGGAATAGAAGGGCCCTCAAAAGTCCTCTCATTCAAGGATATGGTAAAAAGGGAACAACCAACGATTCTTTTGCTACATGAAGCAAAAATGGAAGAGAAAAGTTAATAAAACCATCAAAATGTTTTTGGAATGGTAGCGAAGGAATAGGAAAGAATTCAAGGGGAGTCTTTTCTTGCGCATGCACAATTCGACTTTCAGAGGTGCTGACTAGTTTGTATTTCTAGTTCATTTAGAAATTGGAAGTTGTTGGTTATTAGTTTCTCGGAGGTTGGTGGATGTGGTATAGTTGGCGGTGATTCTGGGGGTTGCGCTAGCTCTTTGCATGGTGCTCCTTCGTAGATTGTTGGGCCCATAATTGGGCCACTCTGCTTCTCAATGTATGGTTTCCTGTGCGTTCTCGAGTGAAAGGAGTTAGGTCCTTGAAGGTTGTTTTGGTTTCCTGTTGCTGGTGCAATTGGCGAGGCACTCCTCGGATTGCTTTAGGGAGGTTCGGGTATTTCGTGACCCTTCTACTTCCAAATTTTCAAAATTATAGTGAGTTTATGTGTATTAGCCTAGGGTGGCAAGCTTATTGGGGTAGCAAAAGTTTGGTAGGTGCATTTTTATCCTTCAAGGAGGGAAGTGCTAGCTCTCAGACCTACCTAGGTGGCAAGAAATTTCAGCCTTTGGTGGGGCAAGCGTAGTGGCTAGGGGTCAGGTGCGTTTGGAAGGGTGTCGATGGTTCCTGTGTTCTTGACTCTGGTATTGAAAATAGTGTTGATGGTTTAGAAAGTATGTCGATGCAACCTTAAGGCTGCATGACCTTCATACCAATTCGGACCTCCTCTAAGTAAGCTGCTACAGGCCTTATGACAATTCAGCCTCCTTAATTATCCTGCTACAGGGATCCAAGATGCGCACGGATCTTCAGATCTCAGGAATTGGAAAATTGTTAACCTAGCCTCCATCCCGGCATTTCTAGAAAAGAGCAACCAAGATGAGTTCTTGGTAAGTAGCGAAGGTCACAATGGTATTGGGGAAACCCTGTGTTAGCACAAGGCAAAATATGAGGGTCCTTCCTATAGTATATGAAGATGGCGTTAGAGATACATCAACAAACACAGTGAGATCCGAAACCCTTAATTCTCGGTCCCAATTGTTAATCCCTTCATACCTCCTCTGTGCTATCCTTTTTAGTACAGAGAAAATATAGCACCGATCTTCTATACTGTAAATCTATAGGTCCGCTACCTGTTTAACCCAACCATAGGATACACGAGGCCAATGGCTGAAAAAAATGACCCTGGTCATCAACTGAACGGATCTCCTAAAACCATCCAAAGATCTCAAGGGAATTCAACTATGTAGCAACTGCTATCCAACATCAATATTTTTTTATATTCATGGCCCTCAATGACAACGTTAGTTTAAAAGAAAACACCAAATGAATCCTCAAACAGAAAACCACTTAACACCAATCAAAATACAGATTAGGATTATCAAACTCAAAAATCCCAAATCAAGCTACAAGCTACCCCCCTCATAAACTATCAAAACCAGAGAACCTAAATTAATCTTCTAGAGACCCACATTATATATTACCAAATTTAGAGACCAGAAGAAACCCACGTCATATGTTGTGAAAATCAACGAACTCAAATCAAACTACAAGAAACCCACAATCATATTTTATCAAAATCAAAGAATCCAAATTAAGACTGTGAGAAACAGACACGGTCCTAGAATCCTACGCTGCCCGTAGGCTTACAAGTGCCTCGGGTCTATTTTTTTCCCTTTCTGTCTGGTCCTTGCGGCTCCCTTTTTCCCCCCTTTTTCTATTACATTCTTCGAATATATCTTCTGTACGTAATATTTTGAGCCGGTTATGATTTAGTTCCACCTTTTCCTCAACTAGATCTTAATATCCCCAATGACCCACAAACCTCTAATGAACACCTAAATTAGGATTTCTTATCCCTACAAAACCTCACTAGACTAGATTTAATCAATTTCTCAAACATTCGAGAACACTTACAATTCAAACCTATTAATAACCTATAAAAAATACACATTTAATCGACCCTAGGAAGCCAACTTCCTAGTAAAACCAGTAACCCCTTAAGCTAACATAGATATAATTTGGTACTTGAGCCAATGCTCTTGCATCATATGCGCCCATCTCCACGGCGAGGGTGGTCCTCCCTTCTAGCAAACCCTGGTTCGGCTAGACACGAGGACCTAGAAACGTAAATACAATCTTTGGACGTGGTACTGGAGGCGTCAAGGGCTTGCCGAGTTGGTAAGATAGTGGGGATCTGCCAACAAAGGGTGGCTGGCGTGCGAGGTGGTCATGGAGGTGGCGACTTGATGACGCAGCATGGCGGGCAGTCATAACAACCATAACAGAGTGGTGGCGTGCGACGTAGTGGCATGGGAAGGCAAGTGTCTGCAAAGCGTTCGACACCCAGTGCGAGGGAAATTCAACATTGATGTCCAGAGAATTATCGTGAGTTAATACAATACCAGCTGGAGCAATTGGAAACGGGTGAATGGATCCAAAGAGAGGAGTATATTGAACTGGTAGCCACCTTGTATAGAATGCACTACTTCCAGTGCAAGGTTCGGGAACCAGTGGTGGTGGTTTGGCGTGGATATAACTTTTTATTGGAGAAGGTGGAGAAGGTAGAATCCTAGATGGCTCACTTCAAAGGGCATGTCCAATGCTCCTCCAGTCCTTCACCTCCTCCTGGGATAGCCCCAAACAACCCAACTTCCATCATGTTGGATAAGTAGCATGACTACAAGTGTTCTCTTTGTGTTACTTGTTTTCTAGTGTCTTTGGCCTTCTTGGTTATGGACGATGTCTTTAGTCTCCTTTTTTTTTTCTATCGTATGCTACAAACAATGGTCAACAAACCTGGTCAGGGTGAGACCACCTCTTTTTTGTTAATCCTGATATACATTTTTTTTTACAAATGAATAGAATTTTGACTTACAATTTCTTTTTTTGGTCACAAATCAATGGTTGAGATTTATCTCAAAAGTAGTTACATTCTTTTTACTTTTTCAAGTGAAATAATTGATTAAAAATATATATATATAATATGAGAATGTGTCATATAAAATGATTTAAGGTTTTTGGGTATTGGGTATCCACAAAGCCATGATATTATAATATATTCATGATGTTATAAACGAATGAATGTAAAAGGAAAAATCTCCGTATAAATGAAATGATATTCATAGTTAAAAACCTTGTAAATATTTTTTTAATTTCATAGAAGTTCACAACAACAATATAACTTAAAAATATAGTATATATATATATATATTATATATATGAGATAATAACATGAAAATAGCGTTTTGATATTTAATAGTAAATAATCCTACAAACCATTACTAATATCTAATTTCTCTAATAAAATTAATTTAAATAAATTAAAATCAACACATAAATAAAAAAATAAAAAATAAATTAAAATAATAAATTACGTATATAACAATTTATTTTGTGTATTCATTAAAAAAATTCAACCTATCCACTTGCGTAATTTTGAATCATATATACGTAAAGGTAAAGTAGTAAAGTAGTTTTTAATTGTATTCATTAAAAAAATTCAACCTATCCAAAATTCAATGAATGATTTCTTTAAGAGGTAAAGTAGTTTTTAATTGTAAACATACGGCCTGATTTAAGGTTGTAGCACTGCTTTATTTATTCAACCACAAAATTTGAAAATTAGAAACAAGGTTGTAACACTGCTTTATTTATTCAACAGAGTAAACGACGCAACTAACAAATATCTACACTAAATTGGGAACTATATGTTTGAGTTTTGAGGCGTGACTCTAAAAACTTAGAATGTTAAAATAACTCTCCAGAATGTGATGCTTTACTTAGAAACAAGGGAGCCACTGCCGTGGCGGTAGTCCCTGCTGGGTCTGCCAGCACAACAAAATACAAACGCTTTGTAATTTAAAGCAAATAATAAAAATACACATTATTTTCCGTAACTTTTGAGATGACGTGCATAAATGCCTGCGGGTGCCATTCGAATTTGTACAGAGGCGTTGGTTCTTCGCAGAGTACCTCAGTGGCATTTCCGGAATTCATTCCATCTATCATTGATGCCGTGGTTATGATGTACATGCCTGCAAACGCTACCTAAATTCTTTAATTGGGGTTTGAAAGAATTAAGGAATTCAAACATCACCTCTGCATAACTGGATCCTTTAAAGCAGACTGGTCTAACAGCCTTCTTGTCACCCATATTCCGTATTCCTAATTCAGAAAGAATAAGGATCCCTGGTGAATCAATAAGATTTATGGAACATGTTGAACAAATGAATGTTTGCTACAAAAAGTTTCTAAAAAGATCATTTGACACGTATAGTTCGGTGCTTGCAGCGTTGAAGATGCCAGTATGGGTGTGTATACACGCACTCTCTCTGTAAATCACACGTCCACATGTAAAGTGGGGTCCGCATAATGGGCAAGAAAGCACTACTGCCATATTATGTTGAACTTCTGAACTTCTCTCCTCATAAGATAAGGAGATAGATCGTTATTGGATAATTGCAAAGTTTGAAACGATGTAAATCAGTTTTAAAATCTAGACTACTGCAGCCATGTCCATACCAATTAACTTGGTTTATAATATTTCAATTTTTAAGTTATCAGCACTTTGGCAATTTTTTATTTTAATTTTCAAGTGGTTGATGGCAAATTTAAGAATATCTTGGATATGATGGTTAGCAGAGAGGTAAATTGTTTGATGCTTCCGACCCTCAGATTCGAAGATATTTTTGAAATTTACCATTTAAATAGAAAAACAACCCTAGACCTATACCTACACTTTATATGAGTTCAAACATTCAAAAATTAACTCTCATTTAAAAAAACAGATCATGTATTATGGATTCACATGAGCGCTGTACGAATAATTAGAAAATCTGAAATCCATAATTATATTATAAAATCTGGAATCCATAATCACATTATGGAATGAGAAATGGAAGGTCATAGTAGGAAGGCGTAGACCTGCCTCAATCACTATAACACAAGTTTAGAAGCAAGGGAGGAAAATCCCACAAGCATCTCAAGAATACAACAAGGGCTCGAGGTAATTGTATTGTACGACCAAAAGCCAAACAAACACAAGTTGGTCAAACACAAGTTGGTCATGAATGTTTGTGATTTAAAGATATGACTTGTTAGAACTAATGAACATGTGTGAGCGCATGAGATCGGTTCACCACGATGCTTCTCTATTTATTGCATAGGGCGACAACGTGACAACGTGTTAACTATCGGTTCTCTATTTATTGCATAGGGCGACAACGTGACAACGTGTTAACTATCGGTTCACCATGATGCTTCTCTATTTATTGCATAGGGTGACAACGTGTTAACTACCCTTCCTCATTGCCTTCTTCACACATGTTCCAGCACTACATTTAGAATAAATTAAATCAATTTAGATTAAATTGGTTTATAAGAATCTCAGAATGTAAAGAATTAGTGGATCAATTTAGATTAAATTGGTTTATAAGAATCTCAGAATGTAAAGAATTAGTAGAGATCACGCATTGCTATCTTAATCTTTTATAAAATATTCATATACATTGAATAATATTTTTATCAAAATACTTAGAATATTTAAAATATTGAATTAAATCGATTTATAAAATTGTAAAGATTTAAAAATTTGGAATAATTTTTTTAAATTTCTATGTTTAAAGAATATTATGTATTTTTACCACTATAATTAAAAATTCTAAAAACTTAGCTATGTGATAAATATTTTAATGTGTGATCTTTAATTTCTCATATATAAGATATTTAAAAAAAAAACATTTTCGATTCATTTAGCGTTGTAAAAATGATAATTTCTTTTATTTAAAAATACTTCTGAAATCCACCCTCAATCATTTTCTCTGGAAAATTAATTATGGTAAAGATGAAAACCATCAATTTAGGATTTAAAATTTACAATTCAAAATTATCCCAAAAGACAGTCATAATAAATTCAAAATTATTCCCAAAAAACAGTTATAATAAAGACGAGTCAATGGTGATGGTGAAGAAAATAATGAAAGATAGAGTTGGTGCGTCGGTAATAACACGAAGAATAACCTTTGCGTGGAAAATTTATTTCCCATATAAATTGAGCATAAAGCAAACACGCAAGGGCATGACCTACACTCAGCTATGTTAAAAATTCATAGGTATAATCATCTTTTAGTTATATAAATTCTTGAATAATGAAAATTTAAAAAAAATATTAAATATTTTTTTTCAAATAATCTTTTCGTTTATCTTATTTTTAATGTAACCATCTCTATTAATTTAATTATAATTAATTATCAATACAATTATTTTACAAATATGGAATAAAAATGGTTAAATAAAATCCCATGTAAATTATGTTGTATATGTCACATCTATGCTAGATATCCAGTCTGTCCTTTCAGGTCGCCGCCTTTTGCGTGTATTTTAAATTGAATTCGCTTCTTCTGTCGATACTTTTTAAATCTGAAATTGACTTTACTAAAAAATCATAAGAAAACAGCGTAAGATATTCAACGGCTGATTCTGTTTGGAAAGGTTTAAAAAAATTAAAATGAAAAGTGAGCTTTATAAATGCGAAAAAAAATATTATATATATGCATAAAAATATTTTTGGAAAAGAAATTATTATACATTTGTAATACTCTCATATTTAAGATTTCAAATATTTTGATTAAATAATAACAAATTATTATTAACAAGGAAATGTGAAATTTTGTCCACGGTCAAAACAAATCTACTCTATGCAGCTTTGAAATGTTAAATAGTTTAATTAAATGATAACTGCCTCTTTAGAAACAGTTCGACATTTTATACACTTCAAAAGGCATTCATTCCGTGTATTGATTTGGAATTAAAAACGCACTCTTCTCTATGGAATTTAAGAGTCATTCATATTCTCCTTCGCAAACGTATCTGGATGGAAAATTACCTTTGCATTATCATATATCCGGATTCTTAATTTCTTAATTTTTTTTTTACTTATTTTTCTTCCAATTTTAATTTACAGATCACCATACACTTTTATAGGCTTCCATTTTACCAAATCTTTATAACCTTTTATTTTAATCAAACTATATTTAAACAAAACTGCAAGCACTCGCTACTCTGTAGCTTAGCTTAGCTGGTTTATAGATGAGTTTTTTTTAATGGTTGTGTGCATTGTTTATGGATGAGTTATTTTTTTATGGTTGGTGCGTTGAATGTGTGCATCTCTTGTGTGTTAAGTGGTTCATATACATTAAAGGGATAACCATACAATTTTTTGTGTTGAATTCCTTTTATTATATGTTGAAGCCTTTTTTTTAATGAGTCGTGTGCGTTGAAATATGCGTTGAGCCCTTTTTAAGAAGGTCGTGTGGTGCATTAAAATATTTGGTATATATGTAATGTGATGGCATATTCTTTGAGCTCCTTTTTAAAGGCCACCTCGCCACCTGCAACTCAGCCCCTCCCCTGCCAACACTTGCACACAACACGTACTCCCAGTTCATAATCCCTCCTACCTGTGCAGTTCGTAATCCCTCCTACCTATGCATTTTTGTCAAAGCAAAATCTGGATGAGCTGAATGAATTAACCCCTGCGAAATTACAGAGACAAGGAATAAGGAACAAGCATAGAAGGTAGGTGGCCACACTCTCTGCTCTGAACTTACTCAGGAGAATTAGCAGCTCGACACTCTCTGCTACAAGCGAATCAAGGTACTATGATTTCTGAAACTTTTAATTTAGATATCTCTAATTTCTAACATCAGAGCAAAATCGCTTTACGGATCAAGGTACTATGATTTCTGAAACTTTTAATTTAGATATCTCTAATTTCTAACATCAGAGCAAAATCGCTTTACAGAGTTCAGAGTTTTGTTTCTTGCTGCATAAAACATTACATTAATATACAGATTTGTCTCTTTATATTATAACAATCATAGAAGTTCTCTATAATTTTTTGGGTCTATTGTAATTAATCAGCTGACTTCAAAATACAAGAAACAATACTAAAAATACATTCCATGAGTTCATCTCATCTGATTCTGATAGGATTAACATCTAGGAGAACAAAAATATACTTTACTCGATCTATGGATCAGAGAATTTAGATTTAATGAATAAAAGATATATAGAGTACCATTGCAAACGGCAGCGACTACTCCCATTTCTCCCAAATGCTCCATACGCTTGTGATGCTTCTCGTCTTTCCTTGCCTTGTCGTACTCTAATTCATTAGACTTATACGCAGTTGTTGTCCCAGAGTAAAATTCACCATTAATAGGCCAAGCTTGAACCCATACCACTTATCAGAAATCATAAATAAACTACTAAGTGACACGCTGGTGTAAACACTCAACAAGATTTTCCTTAAATCCAACTTTGCGCCTATTATTGCAAGCAGAATTGAAAACAAACGAATTCTTGAAAAGATGAGCACCGATAATAACTAACTAAATTCCTTGGGCTTTTTCTCGCAGCGTATTCTGGAAATTTAAATGTTTGTCGTAAGATATAAGATATTTGAGGCTTTATAAGTGAATTAATCTGACTCTAAACTTACAAGATTTTCATATTTAAACTCGCTTCTATTTATGTTGCATCTGGAATATTATCAAAGGAAAGGAATTAAATTAAAGTCAAAATATCTTTCAAGAAATTGTTTTCTCGAACAAAATCTTAAATTATCGCTTGTTGCATCTGGAGTATTGCACAAAGACATTAAATTATAACGAAATGCTCTGTAAATTCAAAATAGCTTTCCAGAAATTCTGTAAATTATAACGGTATGATGTCATAAGAAAGGTCTTTTCAAACAAGATCTTCTTGAACAAAATCAAGAGTTGTAAGGAAATGCACTGTAAATTCAAAATATCTTTCTGAAACGCTCTTTTTGAACAAAATCTCCCTTAGTTATCACAATTTGTGAGTTCGAACAACATAAAAGTTACCATTAAATTTATGTAACCTGATAAATCAAAGCATCAGAACATAAATTCTAGACACATTAAAAATTTAAGAAAGCATCAGAACATAAATTCTAGACACATTAAAATGTTTTTAATGTGCAACATCATGCAAGCGCAAAACGCATTTAGAAAACCTATAATTTTGTTTTGCCAAAAACAGGAAAATAGCAGTGGAAAACCGTACCAGGAGCTGTAATGGTTGCGGCCAAACAAGCCCATGAATCACGCCCTACTTTGCTTCCACTTACATATACTGTGCCGGACCTTCCACTTACATATACTGTGCCGGACACAGAAAGCAATACGACGGCCCTGAACAGAGCAGGCCCCATGCCCATGTGAAACCTAGATTGTCCTTCCATGGATTTTTAGCTATTCATATACTCAGGAATTGAAACAGTGAATTGAAACAGTGTAGTACAGGGGAAGAAGCATAAGACTAACATATATAAAATCTCAGAGCGGCATAGCAGGAAGTTTGTTTTAGCCACTTGAAAAAATATCCATGTATGTATGGGGCACTACCGAACAGAAACATCCACCGAGTTCAAAGTGTTCGCAGTAGAAGGATACGTGTGTAAGACATGCACAAAGAAACCTGGCAGGCGAGTCGAAATGCTTTACCCTAAGTTTTCAAAGAATGCTTTACCCTAAGTTTTCAAAGAATTATACAGGCAACTCTAAATTTTTTAGCTTTTTAATAC
>APFE031208550.1:0-10890 GCA_000404065.3 Pinus taeda
TAGTGGTTTCTTTTAATGTTGCTAATAAGGCTTCCAAGGAGTTCATTATTACAGTCAACTCTGGTGCTGGGGCGGTTGATGTTGATGAAGGTCTCGGTGGTGATGCTGGGGATGATGATGACGACGGCGGCGGCATTACGGGTGGTGATGCCGCCTGATCACGTCGTCGTCGCTCGTATGTCTTCACCATTTGCAATGGTTCCTGAACACACAATAATATTTTATCAAAGTTATGAGGTAGACGATCGAATTTTAATACGTAACTTTCTTTTGCGATAATACATTTAGAAACGGGTATAGTTTTGCTATTTTTACCCGCTAGGCGGATCTTACTGGTACCGAGGTCAAGGAGGATGGTCTCGCGACCTCCTTGTCCTATGCAGGGTATTCTATCCTAAATGAATAATGCAGAAGAGTATGTTTATTTAGCTCCTACGGTAAGACCTAAAGTTTTATTTACCTAATAACATGTACAAAATGAAAATGTTAGATGTCCCGTTTATAACGTACATCGGTAACATATCTGTCATACCCCAATCTGACTATTACCTTTAAGGGGTCATATACTATATCCCGAATATATTACCTGGATATGGCTAAGTCCATAAAAGAAGATTATCACGATATATATTCCCGAGGTTGGGTTCCATTTGGTGACATTATAGCAATCATTTGAATATATCGCGGATAAGTGCAACACTGATTTTAATAGTTATTTTGATATGGAGGTGCATTTGTTGCTCAGTTTCCGGACTTGTTTCGCTTTGGTAAAATATATGGCTTTTACTTTACCAGCATAAATCCTACACTGCTTTACATTATGTGATAAACATACGGAAAATCTTATATTATGTGAGAAAGGGCAGAGAAGCCTTACAGTGTGGTTGGCAAATGGCCCAGATTACATAAATAATAACACATTCATCTCATGTGGGGACTGATTGTGTATTTAGCCTTGTTGACGTGATGATGCATCTCATATTATAGTTTAAAGTAAGCACCAATTCTTGATAAAACAGACATAAGTAATCAATTTTTTTTTTTTTTACTGTAGTCTTAGTACCTTAGCATCTTCCATGGTCGGATTTCTAAAGAATAAACGAAACATGTGATAATGTTGATGCACACAAGGCAAACAAGCTCTGGAAACAATCCTAAATATTTTATTTTTTTTAAATAAGAGATCGACTCAAGATATAAACAAGGTTCTGCAGGGCGTCTGATGCATATCAATATACAACTTTTTTGTTGTCTTTTCTTGTTGGCAGATTCAATTATCGATTTAGCGGTTGTAATTGTAAATCTTAGCTATGTTCATATTCTAGAGGGCAATAGTTATCACCATGAGAGCACCCTAACCTATGTATTCTTATATGCAAGGTAGGTGCAACAATCTAGACCAAAATTAGAGTGTCTTGGATAAAGTGTCTTACTTGACATAGAGAAAATTGATTTAGGATTTGTGATTGTAAACCCTAACTATGTTTCATATCACTTAAAGGAGGTGCATGTCACACTACTCAGATGGTTTGCAAGTTTATACTTTTGAGCCATAGCATTAAAGTTTGTTCTTTTCTACATTAATATCATAGTAAAACCTATGTCTACACCCACGCTGTCAGTAGAGAAGAGACCATCTGACGTCTCTGAAACTTTGGAAAGGTGGTGCGTGAGGTATTTGAACCACTTTGTTTATCAAAATGCAGCAGAGGAAGTCAATACCGTGATTTTAATTTTCGCCTCAGTCCGTATTTGAAACCGAAGTTTGTAAATATGAGGGGATTTTGTATTACTGGAAATACTTCTTTAATGGACTAAATTTATACAGTTTTCGCTACAGAGAACTAATCCTTTCAATTTGTTTTGGTAAGAAGTAAACATAAATAACTGCCAGTGCCTTTAAATTGCAACTAATGGTTTATACAACTGCTGAATTTGTGCTAAGGATCGACTTGATTACAGATAACCGTGTATATATTGTCCTGAAGAGTGTAGTTACATTTCTGATGTCATTTGGCAGTGTTTTAGTTTGGAAAGAACACTTAATAAATTGTGTAAGTTGCTTTTTTTTGTCTCTCTGTATTAGTATAATATCCCAAACCTCTATTCACAGAATGCAAGTTTGTATAAAACTGGAAAGAGCAACCTTGCTCATGAGACAACAATACTACAGCCAAATATATTCCATGCAGAATGATAACATTGTTTTATCTGATGCTCTCACAGCATGAAGGAGATTTTACTTTCAGAGAAGCATGGCTTCATCTGGCTAATGATTATCCATTCAAGCATGAAGCTGAGCGGCTTCCTCCTCTACTAATAGCAGATCTCAATGGTGATGGTCGGAGTGAAATTCCGGTTGCAACTCATGATGCAAAATACAGGTATTGGCTACATAAAGGAGGTATCTGCTAGAGAAGGAGTGAAAGTAAGCTAAATAAGGATATTGACAGCAAGCTTGACAGGGAATATTTTATAAATTTCCTTAATTCACTGAATAGTCCACATCAAACTGCAAAGTTTCAACATGAAAACAGAATTTCCATTCTATAAGGAAGTTCTTTTCAAGAAAAAGGTTTATTGGTTTGGTAATTGTGAATTTTATCCTCAAGGCACTGCTGTCCCTAGTAATTCGTATAACGCAAGGTAATAATTCAAAGCGTCTATTTAATTTTTGAAGACCATAATCGAATCGTAATTTCTAAAATATATTTTTATAAACAAATTCACAACAAAAAAGATTAAAATGGTAAAGCTATATTAGACGCTTATCATCTGTGTGTCCGAGTGAGCACGCGTTTCTGCTACATTTTCATTGAACAATCAAGCGATTCAATCATGGCTTTTGCTGGTCCACAAGTCGATTGTCCAAATTTCAAGCTTGTTATCGTTGGCGATGGAGGCACCGGGAAGACAACTTTTGTCAAACGGCATCTTACTGGGGAATTTGAAAAAAAGATACGAGCCGACAATAGGCGTGGAAGTTCATCCTCTTGATTTCTTCACAAATTGTGAAAAGGTTTCCTCTATAAAACACGTATGTGCAAACTATGTGAACCAAGACAAAGGACATTGCTTCCGTCTTAAGGGAATTTCTGGCGTACATTACATATTAATAATGATAATATTTTAAGACATTTGAGACAATACCCTACCTTGAGCGAATGCACAGCTCCACACGCCAATTCGATCCATACTCAACAGTCAGCTGGCGGAACAGGATTGTCGTGGGGCAACTTCCGTGGACGGCAAACAAAGTGCGGGTTTCTAGAAACCTGTAGATAATTCTGGGGCAATTCTTGTGTTTTATGGATAGAATTTATCGCATGGAAGACCTCCATTCGCTTGGCGAGTCCATTGAACTTGCGTCAAGGAAACAGTAATAAACCTCAGATACGATAAACCTCAGATACGATAAAACAGATCAAGAGCGTAGGGTTGGGAGGTCCGAAGGTTTGAACAGGGCTCTGATACCATGTGTAGTATCCTATTTTCTAATTACAGCAACCAGAGAGATAACCATGAAATTTAAAGACAGTAATGCATAAAATTGAAACCTGCACCTACCTGAGCTGCTTGCTGACTTCCGATTCGCTGCTGAACTGGTACTCCTTTGATTCAATTTCGAGATGGCCAATACCACCCGACCTGACAGAGCAACCTGGTTGCCCGATCCAGAGAAGCTCTCCACAGAGGCTCTCTGTCCCTCCGTGCCCAGAACTTAGATCACTCAAGGCTCTTCTGCTGTAAAATCTCTTCTCCGGGTTTCCTGCTAATGAGTCTTTCCTTCTCTCTGCCCCCCCGCCTTTGCTCCCGGGTCAGGCTCCTGCTATATATCCCCCTCGCCTGGCGGTGGTCGCCCTCCCACTTGCAGCCACCGCCTCTCAGCATTGAAGCCTCTCTGCGATATTTCTTGCAATTAATTTCCAGTAGATAGGGTGGTCTTTATGAGTTTAGATATTATATGATCGATATCCATGGTCTTTACGCTGATTAATATATTTTATAAATATTAAATGATCACTTTATCAAATATATGTTATAAATATTTAATGTTATATAAATACTTATAATATTTCAAAATATGTTATAATCATTTAATGATATATATATATCTTTTAATTTTATAATTGTAAAGTCTAACTATATATCATAAAGTTTAATGTATATATATAGATATCTTCATATATTCTAAAGTTTAACATTTTTATTAATGGGTCAATTAGATGGGTTGTTACACATGTAGAGTGGCTGAGAGGGGATAGGGTGAGAGCACATAGAGAGGATTTGTGCACTGTAGTAGCCCACGGGCCACAAGCCTTACTTTTTTGTATTTGTAGCCATTTGCTATTCAAAGAAAAAGAGCAGAGCGACCTCACCTTCTAGTTGGGTTTTCTCCCAAAAGGGTTTCCTAGGTTTATATTCTTGTGTAAAATTTGTGCTTTGAGAGTTTTTATTTTGCTGTTTTTATTTTTTGCATAATTATGATTGTTATGAATAAAAATATTCATATCTTCAAAATTAAAGTAATAAATATTACAATAAAATATTAAATAATTAAATAATTAAATAATTAAATTAATTAATGTCTCTCTTAGTTGTGAAGAGACATGGGTAAACAGTTGCGACCTTCTGTCTTCGTGGCCAGTCAATGCCTATAAAGGCACACCACCACGAAGAATTATAAACGACCCTTCATATTATATCAATACAATTTACTTACTTACCTTACAAATACAAAATCTACTTACAAACATTACAGTTATGTAATGACCTTACGTACCAGTGGTATCGGAGCAACGATCTTCTCGCCTGGCAAACACCACGCCACCCTGTGGGCTGTTGGGGTCGGCCTTGCAGGCCTTCCGTTTTCCATCATTCCCCGTTTCTGTTCGGCGTCAAAACCCTTTCCGTTTTCCTCCGCTGTTCCTTGCTTGCATTTGTCCACGCGTCATTCGTGACTTCCATTAGCTTTCCCCGCTGCGTTGACCACTAGGTCCATTCCTCATTGCCGACAACCACTGTGTTGTTCCACTTTGAATAAGTCACCCCCGCTGATCCATTGTAATATCCCAAATGAAATAAATTTGGAACAAGCAAAACTTTTCTTCAAATTCTAACTCAAATTTTCTTCAGATAAAAATATCTATACATAAACAAAAGATTTCCATGTAAAATAAAACGAATAGATAGCTGCAATCCATAACACATTGAATTAGAAAAATCCTCTGCTTTATTATATTAGATAAACTGGGGTTTTACATGCACACACAACCTCAAAGGGCTGAGATGAAAAGCTAGTCTCAAATAGATCTACAATATTACCGTAAATCGGCCTCCAAACAAATTGAAAAATCAATACATTGCAACCTGTGAACCCTGAATAGATTCACCAAAGGAAGAGGTGGGTTCTCGCCCACTCTCACAGAATCACCCGAGGGTTTCCGTCTTGGGGCTACTGCTGGAGTAGAGAACTGGGTTCTCAACCTCACATACAAGAAGCAATATCAAAACCAAGATCCAAGATGTCCCAAATGATCTTCTCCTCTTTTTATAGATCTGATGGATAGATCTCCAAGCCTCTAGAAGCATCTTATTTTATTATTATTCTAGAAGCTCCAACATTGACTTTATCAAGTGACATTTTAATTTTATTTTATTTCACTTAAGTCACTTTTGGCCCCTTTTCTCCAATTAATTATTTTTCCTTAATTAAATGACTAATTAAAGTCATTTATAACTAAAGAAAATGACAAATCGCCCACCGTACTCTCTTCGGCCACTGGAAGTCTCTTTTCAGCATCCCATCTTGTAGATTTTCTCGTTCTGGTTCCAACGAGCTATTACACTGAGGTGTTCCATCAATTAAGTTATGCCCAATAATAATGCTGATTTTTGAAAGTTGTTGGAATGAATGGCAAACTATGTGGATGATGGAATATTCCAAGCGAATGCCATCAAGTCCCATAAAAACTTCTTAAAACTCCATCAAGACCCTTGATGACATAAACCTGCTCCATTGACCTGGCGATCCTCTGCCCTGGAAATCCACCTTGGCTGTAGTATGAAGAAGAATAAAATGGGGACATGACATCCGTGTCGTGCTGTTTCGTTTCCCGCCGTTAACCACTAGCGTGATCGCCCTAGTCCGCAACTTGATCGTCATCGTCCGTAACCTATGCTCCGATTGTGGGTGGCAACCAATCATCGTTGCGTCATTGTCTGCTGGCCGACAAATCCTGTTGTCTGCACTCCGTCGAAGGTTATAACGATTGGTCAAAAGAAACATCGGTCCCCTGCTCTGCACTTTCACGTTGCTGCTATCTGCCGACACTCATCACTCCTTGTCGATTAGTCATATAACATGCCCCGTTGTTGTCTATGCCAAGTCAAGCGTTACATCCACACTCCTCGTGACAACGCACTTGTATTCATTGGCATAATACATATTACTATAGTTGGTTTGATATATTACTAACAATAATATATTTAAATCAATTTTATAATTTAAAAAAAATTAAAATTTGGGTCTACCAGGAAGAAAAAGAACAAAATGGGGAATAACAGTGACGATGTAAAAAAAATTCAAGAGGAACTCAATAAGAAAAATAAGCACCTTGATAATGTCGAGAAATCAGTTAGTAAAGAGGACCAAATGGCCGATGACATCACAGAATTAAAAAGCATGATGAACAAGTTTATGGGAAAGGACAATCCACCCTCAGCCACACAAAGTCCCAAAACTCCGGAAGACGGAAAGTCTCCAAATCATGATTTCCTGATATACGAGAGGCCGCAAATACTGCAACTACACTTCGAAGGAAGTCAGTACTATATGAAGTTGCCCGAAAGAGACCACCTTAAATTTAAAGAGAATTACCAAAATACGATGGTAAGGACCATAAAGGCACTATTGTATGGGTAAACAAGATGGATGCCATTTTTGGAGCAAATCTGCCAATAGGTGAACAAGAGAAGGTCATGATCGCATCTAACTACTTGGAAGCATAAGCATATGATTGGTTCCTATGGTGGTCTACTAAGGGTGCAACTCGCTCATTCAATTGGCAAAATTTAAAAAACGCCCTGCTAAAAAGGTTTCACGAGGAAGAAGAGGATCATACAAGAGATTCGTTCACCTCAAACAGAAAGGATCGGTAAGGGAATATACTCATGAATGAGAGTTGTTAGCCATAAGGCAAAGGGAATTCTCGGACGAAAAGTTATTAAAAACGTATTGTTGTGGCCTTAAAGATTATATTTGGGAAGAATTAAAATTATGTAAACCCCAAACCATTGAAGATGCCAGACACGTAGCCATAATTATTGAGAGAAAATATAAGTTTAGAATGTCATCATTCAGGGAAGACTAAGACCAACAACAACACTTGGGAAGAAAAGAAACTAACAAATGTAGGTATTGTGGAGACAAATGGACATTAGGACACAGATGCCTTAACAAGAAATTGTATACTTATGAAGTTGATGTTGAAGTTTCTAAGTTTACTTAGTTTAGAAATCCTTCATGCACTTTATCTGATTTCTTCCTACTTGCTTGTTATTTTTCCTTAACAAGTTATTTACAAAGTAAATACTGAAAATAAACACCAGTGCATGCTCAGCGTATTACAAATTAGCAACTAAAAGAAACAAGAACAAACACAGCATATGACACCATTATTTTTGGACTAATGTCCCCAGAAAAACCCAATGTGGGAAAATCGGTGCAACGATCCAAGGGTTTTCTTATTAAGCAATATCATAGTACAATCTGGGTGCCGAAACTGGCCTACCCAATAGAGAATTTCCTTAGCAGTAATACCTCTCCGTTTCTGACAAATCTACTGGCTAAAACCCCAGATAATCCTTCCGGCAGCTACTCAGTACCAATCTGCCCTAGAAACCCCAACGTCTGCCCAATCTGGACTGCGTCAGCCTCTCCTAGCCCAGCTCTGGCCTTGCGTCAGCCTATCTTGGCTTGCGTCAGCCCCAAGAGGCCCTGCGTCAGCTCTCTGAGCCTCTGTGCCAGCTACCCTGGCCCCTCTGGTGCTCTGCGCAAGACTTAGCTGCTTCTGCGTGGCCTTGTGTGAGCACTAGCTGCTCCTGCGTCTCTCTCTCTGGCTGCTCTGTTGCTATCTCGGCACTATCTCTGCCTCTCTGTCTCTCTGTGCTCAATGCCCCTCAGCTGCTCTCCCGACCATTGATTCTATCTCTCTTAGCAAACTTCGCTCTAGAGAATAGAATGACTGATCACTCTGGTGTGTTCTCCAAGTGACCCTCAAGCCTCCTCTTATACTTTTCCTGTTGACATCTCAACGGCCGAGATTAAGTCCCTAATCAACGACTAAGATTAGATCTGGCTTGATCCATGTCTACTCTAACACAGATTCATATTAATACACATTAATATTTTATTTTCCCTGAGTTTAGACCTAGGGACTCCATTAAAAATATTAATTATTTTAATATCTCCTGATCTGTTTAGAATATGCCCAAACCCTTTCTGGGTATTGGAGATCTCATGTGCCCCAACCTCTCCACAAAATTTCGTGGCTAGAGCACATCTGATGCTACCCCAAATCAACACTCCCTCTTAGCGAGGAATGTGCTCTAGCAATACTCCTCACTGAGTATTACTCTAATCATCTGGCATCAGTACCTGTGTTGATGCTAGGCCTTCCTGCCCAACATCCTCTGCACTGCTGCATCCTGTATTGTTGCCCATGGTTCTACCACTGCGACTGCTGCATCTGTATGACAGCTCCCTCTGCATCCGTGCTGCTGCTGGTCCTTCCTCCTAGCACTGCATCTCCACTGCATCTCCTCTCATCATGTTGCATCGTGCTGCCCACTGCTGCACTGCAACTCAATCACTGAGAAGTAAGTAATTGATCTCCCAACTTATCTCCCTGTTGGGCTAGAAACACTCACTGATGCTGAAGCTCCCTTTGCCACTGACAAGTGCTCCCTCTCTCTAACCTCTGCGCTGCTGCAACAACTCCTTGCATCTCGCATCGTTGCACACCTTTCTATGCCTTCGTGCACTGGTGCAACACTCCTGTGCCTCTCGCACTGCTGCAGCCTGCTAGCTCTGCGCTGTCTTGGGACTCCTGAGCTATAACTCTCTCTGCCACTCCATCCGCATTCGTCTCTACCCAAACAGCCAGTCCTGCTACTCCTTGTTGGGGCTCCCGTAGCAAGGTCTAATCCAAGATGCTGGGTACCTCAAGGATCTTGCCCCTCATCGCCTGTAGTCCATCTGACTACATCTCAATTTCTTCCCACTTCCACTCAAGTGGCATGTGTGCACTGATGGCACAGTCATCGTCTGTCAAGACTTCCTTCTCTGCTCATGCTGGCGCTGCCTTAGTCTTGGAAGACTCTCCCTTACTCTTCTTCCTTGGACACTGGGTCGCATAATGACCCGGCTCCCCACAGTGGAAGCACTTGATCTTGAAGAGATCTTTCTTCTTCCGCTTTTCCTGCTTCCCCTCAGATGCTAGGGCCATATCTTCCTCCTCCTGCTTGACTTTGATCCCCTTGCTGCTGCTACCTGTCTGCAACTGTCGTATGATCTCTTCCTGGAGAAGAGCTGCCCACATCTCATCCCACAGTGGAAGTGTCCCTTTGCCCAGTATACTCTGGACAAACACTTTCTAGTCTTCTGAGACAGCATTCAGGGCTATCCTCACCATCAGCTCCTGATCTGGTGTCGCCGCTATAGCAGTCAACTGGTCTCAGATCTCATTTAGTCTTCCGAGGAAGGTGTCAATCGATTGTCCCTTCTTCATCTAATACAACCTCATCTAATTCTCGAGCAGCATTCTTCTATGCACAGAAGTATGCTGATACAACTTCTTGAGAGCCTCCCACATCTCAAAAATGCCGTTTCCTTCTCGGCTATATGTGGTACCACATGATCCTTGACCCCGTCAAGGATAATGCACTTGGCCCTCACCATCGCCTCCTCGTACATGTGATTGTCACTGGGGTTGATTGGGACAGCTATTACCTTCAAGGCGAAGTTCTTGACACGATTCCTGTTAAGCACTGATAAGATTCTGGCCTTCCAGACTGTGAATTTCGATGCTCCGTCCAGTGTATCCTGGTCTCTTACCTTATGTAGTGCCATGATGCTCCTCTACTTCCCTCCTAGAAGTTCTCTGTTCGACTCCTCTGAGTCTCTACTTCCTGTCTGGAAGTTCTCTTCTGGACTCCTTCTGAGTCCTGATTTCCCTCTTGGAAATCCTTCTGCCGCTTGTTGTGATGCCCCCCTACTCTGATTGTCTTGTGCAACTGCACTGCTGATCCAGGTTCCTCGGCTAGAAACCCTCGGTAACAACTCCTCTGGCCCTGCTCTGTCAGGTATTGTTCTGACTACAGTACCTCACCAACTCCACTATGCAATATTCCTGCAGCCTTCTAGACCCCAATAATTGCCTCTCTGTGAACTGCGTCAACCCCTCTCTGCCTCATGCTGGCTCTGCGTCACCCCGGATGGGTCTGCATCAGCCCTCTGGCCCGCTGTGTCAGCAATGCTGGCCTTTCTGGGGCTGTGCGCAGCTCCCGGCTTCCTCTACGTGGCCCTAGCTAGCTCTGCGTCACACTCCTTGGCTTGCGTTGCTAGAAACAACTTCTGTCACCTTGGGACAACTGTTTTCTGCTGCTATTTCTCCGCTCGGCTGATGTCTTTTAGTCCTCCTGTGATTTGCAATCATGCTCTGATACCATGTTGAAGTTTCTAAGTTTACTTAGTTTAGAAACTCTTCATGCACTTTATCTGATTTATTCCTACCTACTTGTTATTTTTCCTTAACAAGTTATTTACAAAGTAAATACTAAAAATAAACACCAGTGCATGCTCAACATATTACAGATCAACAACTAAAA
>APFE031208550.1:30389-43283 GCA_000404065.3 Pinus taeda
ATTTTTTTTATTTTTATTTTTAAATGGATCCTCGAACTTAGCCTTTGGAAAAATCACCTAGGACTTGGGACTTAAGACTTATGAGGGGAAAGACATTTTCTAACCCTGAAGACACTTTACATCATGACTTTTTTACATCTCAAGGGGGAAAACCCATTTGACATAGACCCTCATAGACCACCCAGTTCTGCGACACAACTATAATCTAGCATATCAACGCACTAGGATTCCCCTAAGATGCTAATGACAAAATTCATTCCGGCTTTGGGGTTAGGCTGAAGGAAAACTCTGTCGATCATGGATCGGTGAGACAAAAAACTTTCTGGAACGCAAATTATCACTAGAAAATTAGGTCCACCTAGGCAATTTACATACATGACTCAGCTTTGCTAAGATTATTTACAATTCACACATGTAGACTGGGTTTACAACATAATATGATAAGGTCGACAATGACTGTCGAATGGCACAGACACGTCAATCAAGCGCTACCCTTTTGCGAAGAAAAAGGGGGTGTACTGCTAAGGGTAGTTGACATGTAGTGGTCAACACAGGGCATAGAGAGTTTTTATACATCAACAAAACAAAGATACAATGCAAGGAAACACAGTTTATAAATACATGAAGAAAGTTAGAGCATCATTGATGAGTTCTAAGTAACATGTATTCATACTACTACAAGTAAGTGAAAGAGGAAATCCATGAGACAATAGGACATCAAAAACTCTCTTTGAATCCTAAGCAGTGAAGCCAAAACATTCTACCTAGCATGGAAGTCAAGGAATTATAGAGTTCAAGTGCAGAAATGCAAAATAGTGAAACACAGTTAGTTTATCTATGAAGGAAGTCAGAGCATCATTGGTGAGTTCTGAGTATCATAAGTAAACACCACTGCAATGTAAGTATTGGAAGATGCCATCAAAACAAGAACATACAAGAACTCTTCATGAATCTTGAGTTGTCTAAGTAGAAATTCTGCATTAAGTTAAAAATATACACAGTCTGCACATAGAGCAACAACTGAGCCAAAAAGTCTCCCCTCCTTTGCTAATTCGACCTCTTGCTTTATATATAGCATTTACAACATGTATTCCTTCATCCCTCATCAAGAGAATTCGAATTTGCTATGAATGACACCTATTCTAACCATAAAACAAACCATTAATTAAAACTAGCTGTTAACTAGCAGTGCTAGTGACCTAATACAACTAGGAGTGTAACTCCTTATTATGATTACAACAACCTTATCTAAACATTGAAAGCATTCTTTGACAGCTGCAACCTCATGAAGGTTGAATTTGATGAAGCCTCCCACGTTGTCACCTTACTGCTGATGACAAACCCTAGAAATTAGGGAACATGTTTCCCTGTTTTTAGGTTTAGGATCCTTGAAAATGGCACGTGGGATAGAGCCTTTATCTTCTCATCCATGACATATTTTACGAAACTGAAGGAGCTTTTTGTATTCCATGCTGTCTAGAACAAAAGCCTCTCTTGGTTTTTTAAAACACTTCTCCAGCTGTCCAAAATCTGTCCTTGAAAAACACGTGTAAAACAGGAAAAATCCATTTTCTGAAATTAGGGTTTCAAAGAAAGCTTAGTATCTCCTAATTGAAAACACTTATGAAGAAAGTGAGATAGATTATTGTAGCTGGAGAGTTGATGAAGAGAAACCTCCTTCAAAATTCCAAAATACCTTTTCCTGTGACCAGAAACTGATCTTGAAAAACACTGTTAAAACCAGAAGACAAAGCTTGACTTTTAGCAGTTTCGTAGCGCAAGTTTAACCATAAATTCCTCCCACCTCAGAATGAATTTGAAGAAACTGAAAGAGGTTTTTGTAGTTTAGTATGTTAGGAAGAAAAGCCTCTTTCAGTTTTCAAAATTGAGTTCTCAGTTGCTCAGGAACCCTTTTGGAAGTTGACTAGTAAAAGTAGAAAACAAAGATTTTTATGCTGAAACAGGCTGCTTCAAGGGTTTTGTAGCGCGCTATGAAAACTCCTAGTTCAGAATCCCCGATTTCGTAGCGCAGCCAGTGCAAATTCTGGGTTTTGTGCTGTGAAAACACCTAGAGTGAGTTTTGCATTACGAAAACCTTGACACAAGTTTGACACATGGAACGTATGTGTGATGTGGGAGTAGTGATAGGCAAGAACAGAGTATTGAACCTATTTGACCATACAACAAGAATCTCTTTTAGATCTTAGACTCTAAAACAACCATGGAAAGACTAGACCAAGACTAACATCAATCCTTTGGAATCAAACTGATGTCAAAACACATGGTGAGGCTTTTAGGACATGGAATGAGGCTGTGAAACTTTTTTTTTTGGAAAAGAGAATGACACTTATTGAGATGAGATGACTCAAAACCTATAAGACTATGATTAGAAACAAGGCAAACTTTCCAAAGCTTACAAAAATTTTAGGGTGATAACAGAGTCAAGAGCTCGAATCTCATAATTTTCTGAGCATGAGAAGTAGTGTTTCCAGCCATTCGAAGTCAGTAGAAAGAGCGGTTTTCTAGGCAGCGCAGTGCAGATTGGTGCAACAGTTGTAGCAGCCTTTAGTTCAGCTATTGCTCACCTGGGTTTGGTTATGATTGTCCCTTGAGATAAGCCCACATGCACCATTCTATTTACTCTTTTATTTTGCTCTTGCAGAAGTAATAAAATGGCTTAGCAGCTCCATATTTCCAGCATTTCCGTGGGTGTTTAATGTCTATGTCATTTTTCTATTTGCTGAACTGATTGTATGCTCATATATCACTTGTATTCCTACTTAAGAACATTACATTTTGACTCTTTGAATTTCCTATACCTATGGAATGAGCAAGAAACTCATTCCTATAATTTATAAAAACAATAATCTTTTTCTTGACAAGTACAAAGATCAAAATTACATTGACAAATACTGAACCTAGTTACCCTTTTCTTCAACACTCCCTCTTAACTAGGGAGGTATTTACAATGGTACTTGGTTATTCTCAATCTGAAGAATTTCTCATAAGAAGAATCGGATTGGTAATCCCATTTGTATAGCATCATATCAATAAGCATTGTCATAGTGCAAGGCCTTGAGTAACAACACCATCTCTCCATGAGACCATGAGCTACAATGCTGGTGAGACCAATGATTTATAGACACCTTCATCATTTTCTTTCAAGGTACATACCCACCCGGGGATTCATTGGGTATGACCTTCTAGGACTATTCTTATCTTGGGTCCCCAACCCTCAAAGAAAATCGGTCCTCTTGCTTACTCTTATCTTGGATGCCCTACACATCCTCAAAGAGTATTGGATGCCAGATGATTACCCAATCTTCCCATTCTTTCTTCCCAAGTGAAAACAAGAATGTTGTGTCTATCATGTGTCTACATTTCCATTCATGGCCTTCATTTAGACTTACGGATGTTAGTCCTGGTCTAGCGCATGACACATGAAATGGAAAATTCAAAAAACACAATTGTCACTCCTTTGTAATCAGGGGTGATCTAATTCAAACTCCCTCTTGATCAGGGACCTGTCAGAGCTCCCTCTTTGCTTAGGGACTCTTTTTTATACATCAATAGCTTCTTCTTCGTGGGTTCTTCAGCTGCTTGTTTAACTTCTCTCCTTGATGTCATGAAATTTAGTTGAGTTTCTTCCTTGTAGGGCAACAACCATTGATCATGTCATTCCTTTCTTCATGGAAAGTGGCCTTCTTGACATACATCTGGAACTTTCTTCATATGACTACTTCTTTTCTCTCCATGCTTCTTTCAGGAGTTTCCATGCATCACATGAATGCTGGTTGTACTTGTACTTACAAGTCTTGTTCTAGTAGCCCTACATGAACTCATCCATATATTATTCAAGAAATCAAAACTTCATATTAAATTAAATCATACCTTATGAGATGGCTCTTTATCATGACATCTTCTTGTAGGTATCGACATCCTGCACACTTATTGACATATCTCCCAAAGATATCCATTGTCAAGGGTGTTCATCTTTTTCAGACTTTCATCAAAGTCTTTATATCTTTCTAAGAGATTTCCTAGTCAAATCTTCTTGGTCTTTTGGATGTTGATTGCCTTCATCATGGTTGCATATCTCATGATCTCTTCCTTCCTTACACATTCCATTTCCCGGAGCTTTTAATCAGAGTTTCTTAGTCAACTACCTCATACTTCATATGAGGACATATTATTTTGATTTCATCTAATGTGACTTATGCCTTCCTGCATTCTTTCAGAGGAGAAGATTCTTTTTCTCTTGATCATGCTTCTCAAGATAGAAGTAATGATCCATTGTTACTTGCAACCATATGACATGACATTATAATATTAAATACAAGCGTACATACCTCATTTTACCTTCAGGTCATCTAGGCTTCTTCCAACAACTTCCTTGATTGAAGAGATCTTCAATCCCTTGATCTGCTTCATATCATCACACCATTATCCCATGAATTCCATAAGTTGGAGTTCTTGATGAAACACTTGCTTCCTCTCTAGATTAGTGAGCCCTTCGATGAGGATTCCATTAGAGAACGTTGAAGATCTTGCATATCCCCATCCGGCAGATGTTTCTTGATGAAGCATAAAACTTCTGGATAAACAGAAATATATTTAGCAATATTTTTATTAATAAATGAATTGACAGATGATGAATAACTACAATGGGGTTCCTGGCTTATATATCGCCATGGGCACCCTTTGGGGAAAGGGCATGATCTTATGATCGTGCCCTTTCGTCTAAATTAATCTAAAATTAAATAATAAACCTAAAACTAATAAATTTTTACATAACATTGCCTTCCTCTCGAAAGACTGCTTTGTCCTCAAAGCATTAGTAACGACGGATGTTGTTGAAGAATGATTTATTCTCCCAGAAAGCGTCTTCTTCGGGTAAGTCCTTCCACTTGATCAAATATTCCAAGATGATCAAGGTTCCACACTTTAAAAGGTCTTGAATTAATCTCTCAATTTCCGATTTTTGGTGATGTGGATATCGGTATGGCTTTTTCATAGGTCGGTCTTGAAATACTTTTTCATATTTCTGAATTAGATCTTGTATCTCTGGTGACTCTTCACTGGTCATATTTGCAGATAACATTTCTAATTGGTGACATTGTACTACATAAGCAGGTGCTCCTTTTCGACTCAGCTTCATCATTTGAGATGATGATACAACTTGATTTTCTGGTGCTTGGAATCCGTGTAGTTTGTACTTCTGACCTCCCCATTTGAATTTTATAAATTGTCTTTGATGGTTAGCGGCATAAGTACCTAAAGTTCGTAGCCATTGGATACCTAAGACTACATCTACTCCTCCTAACAGTACCGTGAAGAATGGAGATTCTAGATTAAAGTCTTGAATCTGCAAATTGACCTTATGGCATTTCCCCACCTTTTCAATCTTCTTACCGTTAGCTACCATCACCTTCATGTTTGGTAAGGGAAATGAAAAGATATTGAGTCTCTTTGCCACGGTTGCATCTAAAAAATTGTGTGTGCTACCAGAGTCGATGAGAACCACTGCGTTGTTCTTCTTTATGTGTCCTTTTAACTTTAAGGTCTGAGGTTGTGATATACCTGTCATAGCAGATAGTGACACTTGCGGAATACTTCCGTCATCTAATTCTGGTGAGAATTCCGGGGGCATTTTCTGTTTCTTCTATGTCATAATCTTCACTGTTTGAATCATTGGTTGCTTCACAATTATATAGGTTCTTTGGTTCTTTTCCTTTAGCACATCTATGTTTGGGGTCCCACTTCTCACCACAGCGTTTACATTTACCCTCTTTTATCCTTTGTATTTCCACATTAGATTTTTCATCTTCATGGCGATGTGGTGGAACATATCTTGTATTATTTGAGTCCACATATTGGGGTATCCTTCGTCTTGCATATGTTTCTTCCACTTTTGACGAAAATATTGGTTCGAATTTCTTTTCAGCTGTTTTTGCTTTTCGTCTTGCTACTTCTATTGATGTAATGTCATGCATCTCAAGTTCTGCTTGTAAATGGGTTTTGAGTCCTGAGACATATGATTGAATCAAATGAGATTCTGATAACCCAGGTACTCCTGTTACTAAGGTGTCCCATTCTTGAGTGTCTTCGTCCACACTTTTTTGTCGTAATTTGGTGAGTTTTGAAAAGAACTCTTCTTCCTTTACACCTTGGAATCTTTTAAAGGATGCATCTTTAAATTTCCTCCAGCTAATGACGTGTGTTGTCTTTTTCCACCACATATACCAGTTATATATTTCTCCCTCCATTTTCATGGATGCATGCCTAAGCTTTTCGTCATCGTCATTGATGTCATATATCTCAAAGTATTCTTCTGCTTTGTTTATCCATGCAACATTGTTTTCTTCGTTTCCATCGAATTTAGGTATCTCGACTTTTGCCCTTCACTGGTATGTTGCTAATGGTTGAGCGAAAAAAGGGTGTTGATTGGTAAAGGTATCCCAAAGTTGCTTGTTTGTAAAGGCTGTGTTACTCGCTCCTTGGTGGGGTGTCGCTGATTTTTTGGCGATTCAACCTTTTCATGAAAGTCTGTTGACTTTGTTGAATTTGATGAGACGTGTCCTTGATTCTCTTCATTTTCTTTTAGTAGTTGTTCGGGTGTACAATTCGTCTTTTTACACAAAATTTTTAGTATTGTTAAGACCTCTCTGATGTCTGCTTCTGTTTGGAAATGTTGATTTTTCATCTTTATTTCTATTCGATTTGTTGTATCTTGAAGATTTTTTTATTTGGTCAGCGTGCCCCTCAAGCTTGATCTTGAATTCATCTAATCTTTTACTGACCTCATCGTGGTTGCTATTTATCTTATGCTCGGAGTCCAACAATTTTTTTTGGAAATCCGCCATTTTCATTGTCGACATCGAGCGGGTTTGTGGGGGCGTGTATTTATCTGCCAGCTTAAATAATTAAATTAATTAATTTAATTATATGACATAAGTTTGTTTTTTTTTTTTTTAATATAACTTTTATTATATATACTTTTAATTAATTAAAATAAATTTAATTAATTAAATTTATATACATACTTTATATATATATATATATATTGTATATATAAATTAATGTTATATAACGTTATGTGCATTGAAAATATATATTGGATGACTTTATATATATTTGGAAATAACGTTATATATATTCGAAAATATATATTGAATTTTCGTTTTTCTTTGACCATCACGTCCTTTGGTGGGTCACCTCCTGCGGATAGTTCAAAACCTTTAAGCGGAAATCACCGAAGTGCTGGGGCTAAACGGGAACAGAGAATTGTATGGACGCGTGTGTGCGGAGGGAATCAGGCAGTTATGTCCCTCTGTCACAATCACGTCTTTTGACTGTCCAGAATCGATTTTTTTTTTATTAGTCGCTATATGTGATAATCGAGCGAGCGAGGGACGACGTTAGGGGTAATTATGAAACTGGCGTTGACACGACAATCGACTTCTGATTCGATGGGCAGCAGACAAGTGACAGGATTCCAGTGGAAGGGACGGGTGATGACAACAGTGGTGTAGACACAGGGTCAATGCAGCGGGGGATAGGGTGGAAGACACAGCAGGAAGTCGCGAGGGAGACGGGTTGATGGCCGTGTGTGAGCTTGGATGTGGGTTGCGGCTGGGTAGTCGGCGGTGCAGTAGCAGACAGCGGTAGCCGGGTAGCACGAGGAAGTGGTCCAGGCATCAGTGGACGGATTTGATGAAGCGGCACAACGGGTGAAGGGAGACAGTCGCCTGTCTGCAAATGATGATGGTGGCCGAGTGGGGGTAGAATAGAGGACGGAGGCAACCACGATTCTTGCTCGGTCGATGGCTTACGTGGGCAGTGGGCTCGGAAGAGAACGGATAGGGTTTGGTGGCTTACGTAGCGGACATAATGGTGATAGTACAGTGAGTATGGCAGCGGATAGGTGCTTGAAACCTACACAGGCGAGAAGATTCGATGGCTCCGATACCAATGAAGCATAAAACTTTTGGATAAACAAAAATATATATAGCAATATTTTTATTAATAAATGAATTGACAAATGATGAATAATTACAATGGGGTTCCTGGCTTATATATCGCCATGGGCACCCTTTGGGGAAAGGGCATGATCTTATGATCGTGCCCTTTCGTCTAAATTAATCTAAAATTAAATAATAAACCTAAAACTAATTAATTTTTACATAACACTTGATGTATGATGAGCCTTGTCCTGGATGACATCTTTCTTTCCTTTAATGTTCAATGAGATTCCCAAGAGCGATATCCTTCATGTTTGACTGCCATGGATTTTGTCCTTTTTGTCCTTCATGATTCCCATGGTGATGTCAAGAGCTCTTGCTTCTAATGCTTTCATGATGCCATGATGCATCTTATTATCATTATCATATCTTATAACACAAGATATAGGAGCTTATGATAGGATCCTTTTGTGAGGGATACTATCTTACTCATAGGAGAGATTTGATACTGCCTTTTTCCTTTCTGCACATGGTTGAATTCTTTTATCCTTTAATACTATAGACTGCAACTTGTCTTTCTCTATCTAGCATAGAGACCACAAATTGCTGGGTGAGGTAACCTTCTTTGTTCATTGATATTTGTTACCGTGCTCATTAATGATGACTACCTTCTTATCATCTTTCCTAGATCTTCATGAAGTTATTCCTTCATTCTTTGATACCTTTACTATAGTGTAGGTCCAAGTGACCTTATTTACTTTAATTTCCGAGAGTATATCTAGCATTTCATATATCTCTTTTTATGTCTCCTCTTTTGCTATTTAGGTATGAGAGGACTTTTGAGTGATATCATATGAATCCTATGAATCTCTTGATGGATTCAAACAATGCTTGACCTTCATAGACCTTTTAATAGATATCAATGATTTCTCTTTTCTATGAGGATTATGACAATCCTCCTTATTCTATGCAAGGACTTTCGATTATCTAACCGGTTTATAATTCCCCTTGCAATCATGAAATCATTTGACCAAATCTGATTATAAAATTGAAAGATACTTACTTGGTGTGTGAAGAGGGGATCTTCACCTCGATGCTTCTTTTGCTTGAGCTGCCCATCATTTATATCCTTTCATCACGAGTTCCTTGGAGACCTTCTAGCACCATGACATTAGTGGTCTTGACATCACCGAGACTGCTTCATGACCTTCCCAATTCATTTTTAAGGTGCTTTTGACTTCAACATATTGTTGACATGTTAGTGATACTACGTTCTGATCCGAGCACCATGCTATTGAGATCATAATCTTAGACAAAATTCGAGACTGTGACAAGTATATTGATACTGCACAGTGATGTCTATGTGCATTGTGTAGAGAGGCAATGTATTGAGAGCCCAAACTTGTCAATGAATAGCATAACTAAACTGTGGGTGGTACTGTATAGATAGACTGTCTCATGACCGAAACTGCCTTGATGTGATAACTATACTGAGACAGTGATGTAATCATGGATTGTGAGAAGTATTCCTTGGATTACTTCTGCAATATATATATATATATATATATATACCCAAGACTATCTTTTATGGCATGGAGAAAGATCAGTGATCAAGAAGTGAGGATCACCGATATACTCCATCAAACTGAGCATGAGTTGAGTGCATGACTGTAATTACTGAAGTTGATACTCCATGACTGTTGTAGACTTGCTTGTTGTATACTTTGTCCTTTAATCCTTTCAACCTGCTTTGATGTCCTTGAAGACATAGCCTTGTATGTCTCTTTTGCTACCCTTCATTTGACTTCAGCACCTTAGCTCCAATACCATGTTGAAGAATCTAGGGCAAATGTAGTTAATGTGATTCTTCTTAGCATGACAACTATTTGTGAGGTATTTTAACTTCTGCTTACAATCTTCTTTTGATATCATTAGTGTGTGTATTTTTTACTTCATCAAACAATTACCAAAATACAAGAGACAAGAACACAGATGTTGGTTTTCTGCCAGGGCCAAAAACCTCTCTTCCTTGGAGAGGAATACCCGCACAAAATTCTTCTTCCAATTGACGAATACCAAGACCATGACTCTTGACCTATCATGCCACTCCAAGACCAAAACAACAATCCTCTTCTTTATCACTGCTGAGATCACCGTCACTGCTGCTTCATCACTGATCCATCTTGACTGAGATCATTGCTGGACACTGAGATCATCTCTACCACCATTACTGTTGCACCTTGCTGCCCTACCACAGAGATCTTCATTACCTCTGTGTCCTCACCGAGATCTTCTCCACAACAAAGAGATCTAAGATATATAGTAGACCTGCACTTAGATTCACTGAGACAGTCAATCTGAGATCATTATAGTTATACTGATCTTGACTGTAGTTATACTGAGATCATTATTACATCTGTTATGACTGCTTCTGGACTGAGACAGAATGTCACTTCAGAATCTTTCTCTTCACACATGCTGAGATAGTGAGGCTGCTGCACTGTGTTAGTAGGCCAAGACTGTGACCATTATTGAGACCTTCATTACTACTGCTTTACTGAGATAATGACTGCTATCCTTCTACCGAGATTATGATTGCAGGTGTGCTGAGATTGCCATCACCGAGGAGTATTAGACTGCAATTTTCCTCACTGTAATTGCCTACAAAATTGCAGAGGCATCCGAGAACCTTCCTGCACCCATCCAAAGTTGTGCCCTCTGAGATCCTGCACCTCCTGAACCCATCCGAATTTTTTATCTTGTGACACCCGAAAATCTTAGACAAGTCCGAGTTTTGTGTCTCTGTTTTGTGGATACCCTAGTTGGGTATATATAGTGGTTTCATCCCCATATTTAGCCAACCTGTCAGTGTGAACAGATGTGTCTCTATTTGCAAGCCAACATGACTTTTATTTAGTTCATTTGCTGGCCGACTTCATCCAGAGGATTGTGCTTGTCTTGGAGGGCAGTTCTAGACATTCAGTTTGACCCATATACATTACACATAGGCTCAAGAAGAGCTCTTTAATTTTCTTTTGACTCTTTGAATTTCCTAGACCTATGGAATGAGCAAGAAACTCATTCATATAATTTATAAAAATAATAATTCCTTTTCTTGACAAGAACATTGATGATTGGACAATATGATCAATTTTCCCATCTATTATTTTTGTATTGCACTTTATCTAAATCTGTTGTACAAGTTGCAGCTCAAAACATGGGTTTTTTTATGATGGATTTCAATTTGGTTTCTAGTGATTTAAATATTGTATTTTCAGTGACAAAATTACGAGAAGCAAAGTCTCCATGTCAAAAAAACAGGGAATTCAGCATTTCAAAAGGTTGATCCCTGTGGTTATTGGTCATGTTCTTTCTCATTTGTCATCTTAGCTTTTACATATTGCACAAAGCAAGAGTCATTCAAGTCTGGTGCTTCCACCATCCCAACCCTAGTATTGTCAAAGAATCAGACAGAAGTGACCTGGATTGGGTACTAAATGTTTGAATAAATTGATATTCAATCACCTTAACCTGAAATATGAATCTAATATTTTTACTAAACCAAAGTAATTTATAGTGATTTCAGCTGTAAAAGTTTGCAAAACTTATTCAGAAGTGAATGCCCTTTGCATTTAACATAATAGCCATTAACAAGAAATATGACGAACAAAACTGCTGTAGAGCAAATCCTGTCTCATAGATCCTTCATGGACCTTATTGCAAATTGAAAAAATAGTTATACTTAAGTTTCCTAAAGCTAAACGTAATAGTTATACTTAACTTTCCTAAACCTCTTTTTTAAAGTTCTCAAGATTTTTCAGAATTGGAAAGTATAAGGGCTGTACATACTACTATATAGTATAGTGTGTTATGCTTACAAACTTGAAACAACTACAAATGTTAATAGTAAATCTGAATTTTTAATATATATATATATATATATATATATATATATATATATAATTGCCGTCTGCAACCCACCGTCCCCTGAAATTTTTTGGGGTGCACTCTAGCCATCCTGGGGACACGTCCCCCCGTCCTTGCCATTCCTCCATCCTGGATACCAGTGCAACATAGATTTTTTTCCTTTTGTATAGCTGGTTGAACATTTATACATCAATAACCAATTGTTTCCTGGCATTTTTTTTTTATTAGAATGTTGTCCACAGAATTGTAAGTTGCTAGGAATATGAAGAACAAGATGTGGTATTTTTATTATGCAATCCTTTTTCCTATCTCATTTCTGATATCAAATATCAATTTCTTTTGTATTTCTTGCTTTTGCAGTCTAAATCCCAGGCTAGTACGTAGAAGGCTGCGTTGCATGGCAACTAGGTAAGACAGAATATATATCCATGTTTATTTAAGTGTTTTGGCCACTGAATGAAATTCTATATTACTAGGGTTTGACCTACTAAAAAGTTGCATACCTTGTGCTTCAGGAATGTTCAACAGTTATTACGTATCTGAGTATCTCAAATCAAGTATTCATATAGGAATTATTAAAATGCATGACATTGCAGTGGATACCAAAATTGTTGTAGATATAGGTCATTAATGCTTAAAAACATGTTCAAATTTGAAAGTTGAAACCAGTGTTTTAAAAACCGCTCACAAAAACCGGTTACCGGTCTGACCGGCCGGTTAGCAAGGCCGCCGGTCAAAACCGGCCTAAAAACCCGGTTTAACCTGCCCTTTCGCCCAAATCCAGCCCTAACCGGTGAAAAACTGGCCGGTTCCGTCCTAAACCGGCCGGTTTATGGCACGCCCACCGAAACTTAAGAAAAGCAGTTTGCTGTTTGTGGTTTAGGGGTTTTGGGGGGGAGGTAAAGGTGTTTTCCCTCCAAAAACACCCTCTCCTTCGCTATAAGAGACCCCTCTCACTCTCATTTGTCTCACACAACTAATTTGGAGTGTTTGTGAGTGTTTGTGA
>APFE031208550.1:56926-78534 GCA_000404065.3 Pinus taeda
GCTTCGTGAAAGACTAAAGTTGTTTCATTTCATTTCATTATTCATGTTTCATTTTATAAATTTATAACATTTCATATTATGTTAACAGTTAGAAGTTAGGACTTAGAAATATCTAAGATATTACTTCTTGTAATGGTTAAACATAGCTTACAAGTACCTGTACAACTTTGGTGATCAATGATGATATATGCTATTGAATTTCAATTTTAAAAACTTGAAGTTGAAACTTTAAGATTGAATGTGATGAATCATGATTCATGAGACTCAATATGTTGCAGTTGTAATATGTGTAAAATTACTATCTTGTGGACACGGTTGATGATGATTATAATTTCTAGATGATTGATGTGATATGGTTCAATGATCAATCTATGTTTTTTTATGTTTTTTATGTCTAATTCATCATTCTACATGTTTTTGTTGACATATATGTATCAAAATTAAAAAATATAAAAAATATATATATTTTTAAAAAATCGCTCCCGGATTCGCTCCCAAACCGGGAGCTTCTGAAAATGGTCACTCCCGCTCCCGCTTCCGCTCCCGCTCCCCGCTTCCGCTCCCGCTCCCAAGTAACATTGGTCTGGACTCATGGGAAGTACCTCTCATCTGATCAATTAGCAGGGAAATGGGGTTAGCGACCATAGTAGTATTATCGATGGACGCATCGTTGTATCTATTGTACTCCTTATGCGAGGATGAAGTATGAACTCCATTGATCTGGGATCAATGAAACTGATCTGAGATCAGTATGAGTGGTTAGAGACACTCTCTTGTGATATTGATCTAGGATCAATAAAACTGACTTCAGGTCAGTAAGAGTGATGACACACTCTCTTCATATGGAACTGACTTCGGGTCAATAGAAAATGGTATGAGACATTCTCGATCAATTCTTCTTCTTCATGGTTCAGCGGAGCAAAGCAATGCAAGGCACTGATGGCAGAGATAGTATAATCGGACATATGGATTAGAGTGGATGGAGTTCTCCCTAGTTGAGAGGGAGTGTTAAAATTGGCAACTAGGGCAAAACTCCATGTGGGTCATCTTATTTATGGCAGCTGATATTTTTCTTGGATCCCTCTTATCGAGAGGTGTAGGATTGATCTAAAGATCATCCAATTTCGATAAGTATTCGTGGAGTTATGAATTTATTTGTGTTATAAGACAATTTGTCAAGGTCGGCCAGCAACCAAATAAACCCCACATGTGCTCAACGTTTTAGTATAAAAGGAGATGACTTGAGAGTCATTTCACACACATTTCTATCTTGATTTCTCTCCACTTGTCTTGGGTTTTAGTGGACGAGAAATCTAGGAGTGGAAGCCCTAAACGTTGGAGAAAGAGAGGCTGCCCTAGACACACATGGAAGGCTGCCCTAGATGCAGATGGAAGGCTGCCCTAGACACACATGGAAGAATGCCCTAAACGCAGATGGAAGGCTGCCCTAAACACACATGGAAGGTTTCCCTAGACGCAGATGGAAGGCTGACCTAGACACACATGAAAGGCTGCCCTAAATGCAGATGGAAGGATGGAACGTGGAGGATGTGTATTGACTACCACTCAACAAAAAGACCATCAACAACAAGTATCCTATTCCCAGGATTGATTAGTTACTAGATGAACTACATGGAGCAGTTTACTTTTCAAAGGTCGATTTATGACCAAGATATCATCAAATCTGGGTTTCAGAGCAAGATGTGCTGAAGACAACTTTCCAATGCCACTATGGACACTTTGAGTTCTTGTTCATGCCATTTGGTCTAACAAATGCTTCTACCACATTCCAATCTTGCATGAATAACATCTTCAACAAGCAGTTGAGGAAATTCTTACTAGTATTTTTTGACGACCTTCTCATATACAACAAGACATTGGAAGATCACTTGGGGCACCTGGATAAAATTTTGAACATAATGCAACAACAATCTCTTTATGCCAGGCATCAAAATGTGAATTTGGAATGACGAAGATTCTTTATTTGGGACACATAATCAATGTGAATGGAGTGTAGGTACACCAAGAGAAGATTAAGACAATATTGGATTGGCCAACAACCAAGAATCTGTTCGAGTTGCGAGGATTTTTCGGAATTACCGACAATTAGTCAAAGGCTTCTCTTAACTAAGTGCACCATTGACAGATTTGAGAAAGAGAGGAGCATTTAGGTGGACGAAGGAGTCAGGCAAAATCTTTAATAAGCTCAAAGAAGTAATGAGCTCATGTCCAGTTCTAGCCCTCCCCAACTTCAGTCAACCCTTTGTGTTAGAATGTGATGCATTAGGGGAAGGATTAGGAGCTATATTAATGTAGAAGGGCCGTCCAATTGCATTCGAGAGTCAAAAAATCTAGGATGCAGAGAGACTTTACTCCATATATGATAAGGAGATTCTGCCTATTATGCACGCGTTGGCAAGTTCAGGGAATACTTGTTGGGAAATAGGTTCGTAGTGAAGACATACCACAACAATTTGTGCCATTTCCTGGAACAAAATGACCTGAATGAATGGAAACATAAGTGGGTAAGCAAGGTACAGGTTTATGATTGTGATATTGAATACATGAAAGGGAAAAATAATATTGTGGTTGATGCACTCTTCAGAAAACCAACAACATGTTCTTTCATGGAGTTCACAGAAGATTGTAGGACTCACCTCTTTGTGGAATATTCCAAGAACAAATTTGCTTGTGCTTTGATGGAAAGACTCTTCCAAGATGACAAGTACAAGATAGTTAATAATATTATTTACTATAAGGATAAGATATACTTGGTTCTTGAATCCATGCTTAAGGGAAAAATCTTGAAGACTGCACATGACATACCATCAGCTGGACACCATGGATTCTTCAAAACTTCACGATAGATCAGGGAATGGTTTTCATGGAAAGGTCTAAAAGATGACGTATTAAAATACATCAAGGAATGGATGACATGCCAACAAAATAAGGTTGAGCACTCGTATCCTACAACTTTACTCCAACCTTTACCAATTCCATAACAAAAATGGGAAAGCATCTCAATGGACTTCATTACAGGACTACCCAAAGCACAAGGCAAAGATTGCATCTATATAGTGGTTGATAGGTTGACGAAATTTGCTCATTTCTTTGCAGTTCCTATTAATTACTTAACCAAACAGGTAGCATAACTTTTCTTCTGGGAAGTTTCCAGGCTTCACGGATTGCCTAAAAATATAGTTAGTGATCGAGTTAACAGATTTATGGGGGCATTTTGGCAGGAACTCTTTAGGCTAGTCGGGACATAATTAACCCCAAGCATCCCAAGCACCAACTATCATATGCAAACAGATGGCCAAACAAAGATTGTGAACAAATGGATTGAGCTATACTTACGTAACTATGTGACTAGTTAGTAGAAGGCATGGATCAAATGGCTATACCTCGGGGAGCATTGTTTCAACACCACTTATTATTTGTCTATTAGGATGACACCTTTCAGAGCACCACACGGTTATGATGCTCAATCTTTTCTTGACATGGTCTTTGAAGATAGCAGGGCCCCATTAGCTAAAGATTGGATACAAGAAAGCCAGGATATGCTCAGGACACTTAGAGAAAACATGCAAGCTGCTCAAAATTGACAAAAGGTGTATGTAGACCAACGTTGAACAGAGCACAATTTTGAGGTAGGAGACCTTGTATTTATGAGATTGCAATCATATAGGCAATCTACACTCAAGAAAAGCGGTGCAGAAAAACTGAAACTGAGGTTTTATGGACCCTACAAAGTTCTCCAACTTTTGTGAGATCCAAATATGCCACTCTAGAGCCTGCGTAGTAAGGACACTGGGTAAAATTCGTGGGGCTGAATACTTCATGCTTGTGCATGTTTTTGGGAAGGAAAATCCTTTCACCCTTTCGGAGGTATTTTCTAGGGTGGTTCTACAACAGATTGAGGAGAACCAAGCACCAAATCTAGCAGCTAAAGTGAGGGGGATGCAGTTTTGCTAGAAAGGGCGTAGCACCAAAAATTGGGTAATTCTGGGAGGTCGGAATTAGCCCAATTCCTTTCTGGGTTTTGTTGGTTAGGGTTTAGGGAGTCTGCTCCTAATTTTGCAAAATTTTTGGAGGTGTTTTGGTACCCCAAAACAATAGAATTATTTGGCAGTTGATTAGGAGAAGTGAGCTTACATTTTGGGTCCCAGGTGGTCGGTAAAATTTTCCCAAACCCTTTCTGGCCTTTTCTGGGCTTCTGGTGGATAGCTCAAGATTAATTTGGCGGAATTTCTAAGCAGTTTTGGAGGCTCAAACAGGGGTTTCTTCCAGCCAACAATTACATAATTTCCAGGGCCAACGCAGAACATTGAAGAGAAGCCTTTCCTCTGCATCTAGGTAGCATCTTCCTCACCTGAGATTGTTTATCTTGCTTTGGCAAGCCTAGGTGCACACATTTCATGCATTGTACTCTTCTCCATATATAATAAAATGGCTAAATTTTGGCGCAGCTATGGTTTAAATTGTGGGTGTTTGATTGTTGCTTAAATATTTCGGTGTTGTATGGCATTTTTCTTTGTTTATCAATGTTATTTCCTTTTTGGAACATTAGATCGAATTTCAATGTGGTACCGGAGCTAGTTTTGAAGAACATTTAGTGAAAAGGTCTGAGTTCTGTGGAAAGAGATCCAAATTTTATATGTGAAAAACCGAGCTAGACCAGAAATCCGAAGTTTGAAAGGTCCGAATGTTCGAAGGTCTTCAAGAAAGTATACAAGGGTTAGCATCAAGCAAAGAAGTCTATTTTTCTCTCTCGTTGAAGTCTGTACTAGTTCGTGGCTCCTGCGGAACAAGTCCGACATCTGTTACTCTTTGAAAAGGTCCGAAGATCTACTCCTTATCCAATTTTTTCTTGTGATCTAAAGTCTAGTACTAGGACAAGACCTAGAAAGATACTCCAAGCATCTTTTTCAGTGGTCTGAGAGCCTACTTGTTCGAGATCTCTGGTCTCCTTAAGATAATCTCTAGGTTGAGCCCTAGAGGGATATTATAAGCCTATTGTTCTGTGACCTGAGCTCATTGATTGGTTCGAGATTATCCCTGCCTCAGGCCTGTAACTAGGCTGAAATCTGAAGTCACCTCAGGTTTGTCTCTAGTTCGAGATGCGAGCCACTTCAGGATTGTGATTTGGTCCAAGCTTTGTGCCTCCACAAATCTGGATCCTATTCGAAGTGTGAACCTTAAAGGGAAGAGATCCAAGCTTTGTTTTTGTGAAGGGATCAACCTCTCGTTTATGATCTTGTTGGAAGATGTTGTGAAGAAGACCTTAGCACTTGTGGAAGCCATCTTGATTGGTCAGTTTTGTCTCTGTCTTGATGTCTTGTTTATAGATCTCTTTAATGATCAGATCGAATTACCTCTTTGAAAATACAAGTTAGCTACGTCCATGGGATCTGGATAACAGTGGTATTGTTGTGACAAGTATCCGAATCTCTTTATCTCTGAAGATCTTTTTCCCGTGGCACAAATTCGTGAAGGTTATAGATCTATGATGTGACCACACATAATAAAAGTACAAAACATATATTACAGAGAGTTGACTTGATGTAAACAACTTGAAGAAATTCCTGGTTGGTTTGGCTTGAGATCCAAGTTAGAATACAACTCGAAGTGTGGCATATATGTATTGTCAAAGTAGTAATAAGTCTTTTCAATCTTAGTTATGACATGGTTCAAGGAGGAATCCGTTCTTTGATAGATTGATATGGTAAACAGAACTAACATTGAGACCTGTGACCTATGATCCTGATACAATGAAGAGAGGCCAAGTTCCTCTTCAAATTTAAATATCAAAGTTATAGTGTTACAAGCCAAGGATATTGGATTAAATTTGTTGAGTTGCTAAAGGGACCTGAACTTCTAAAGTATTGATGTCAAAGTCTCTTGGGTATTGAGATCTACCTTGATGAAATATAGTGATTCTAAGAAGCCAAGTTGCTTGGCTTGATAAAATCAAGGTTGACTATTGATTAATTGATGATATAAAAGAATCTAGGGTCTTGGCATTTGGGCACTTGCAGATTGAAAATTTATCGTTTACAAAACCTAGCAAGTTGAGAAGAGACTACAACTAGTTTGTTGGTCTATAAACCCTAGTGAGGATTCGAACAAGAAAGGTCTAGGGTTTGTACCCTAGGAATGATAATTTCAGCTATGAAAGAAGAAGCCCTAGCTCTTGGAAAAGACAAAAATAACATCATGCTGATACTTACGATAAGGATGATGAAGCTGCAAAATGAATGCAAGAAATTCAAAAGGAGCTAGCTTTTTTCAAAAGATAAGTATTCTATAACTTTCCTCTTTGATTAAGGCTATTGTTATTAATTTTTAGTTAGTTTCTTGTTTATGTGTCCTTTGCTTGGTAGTAATCATCCATTCATATCCTCTTAGAGAGGATTGCAGGACAATGGCTAGGGCTTCCCTGGTATTGGAAGTTGATGAAAGAATTAGAAGAATGAAGCAAAGCATGGGGACTTTCCCGATGTGTAGATCCAAGTTCAAAGGGAGCTAGCAATTTAGAGTATTTGTGCCTAAGAGAAGTCAAGATCTAGCATACAACAAATGGAAGTATAGAAGCAAGTAGGTTCTCCCAGTAAAAGGAAGAGAAGAAAAATGTGTTGTCTTCAGAGGGAGCTGGAAGAAGAGTTTGACATGAAGGATCTTGGATTGATACACTACTACTTGGGACTTGATATTTGACAGAAAACTGATGATATTTTCCTTGGTCAAGGGAAGCATGTGCTCAAGATCCTCTAGAAGTTTGGGATGATGGATTGTAGTCCTATGACAACTTCTATTAGCAAAAGTTGGGATGTTTTGATATTGGCGATCCATCATTTTACCGATAGCTGATTGGTTCTATGATGTATTTGCTTCGATTACTAGATTGGTAGTGTTGATGATGAGAAAAGATACTAATAGTGTTTGTCTCTGCTTAGGAATGGCTATGGTTTATTAAGTGAGCAAAAAGCAGACATATGAACATATGATAGCTGTGCAGTGAGTTTGGCTCCATAAAATGTTTGACGGTGTGCTGGATTTGACCGTTTAATGATCAAAGTAGTATGAAGATTGTTAGAGAACCTTATTTTTCATGGAAGGTCTAAGGACATTATGATTTGAGATATGATGCAGATGGGAGCCGAGAAGCTACAGTAGATCTCCATGGATGAACAGGTAGCTAATGTTATGGAGCTTGAGTACTTCGGAGACAAGCTTGGGCTTGTGGATATCTACTCCCAGATTGGGAGGCAGTGAGAATGGACATCTAGTTCTCCATGTGTCATGTACTATGACTAGGACTAATACCTTAAGTCAAGTACATGGACCCGGATAGGGAGAATGATAGATTCAATAAGCATCTTGGACTGACATTCTTGTGTCATGTATTGTGGCCAATTAGGATTAACACTCTAAGTAAGTACATTGACCCAATCTAAGAATAGTTCGTTGGACTGACATTTCCTTGTGAAAAGTAGGAAATGGTCCCATGGAGAACATACTTTGGTGAACCTTGTGTGGTGTCCTATTGAACGCCTCCCAACATTGTGCTTTGATCTAGTGGAGAGATAGGGTTACTTCTCAAGGCCTTGGTAATTTGACAATGCTGGTTATGATGATGTTATCATTGATGATTCTTATCAATCTGGATCCTTTCTTATAAAGGTCTTCAACTTGAGAATATCCCGATAAGTCATTATGAATACCTCCCTAGTTAAGAGGGAGTGTTGAAATTGTAACTATTGTCCGTCTTCATAGTGAATAATTTGTCATTGATGTATTTATTTAAGCATGTTCTTCATGCTAGAGTCAAAAGAAAAATAATTATTATCATGTTCCATTTGGACGTTTAAAACTAAAGAAAATTTGAATTTTATACTATATTTATGTCTCTCCAAAATACCTAAGTCGTCCCTCTAATAAGTCATGTCGCCTGCCTATGGAGACACCCATTCGCTCTTGATGATGACTATATATATATATCATTTGTCTCCCTCCAATTGGTACCTCGCTCGAAGATCATACATCTGTGGAAGCATACAAAGTCTGAGGCTACACATCTCTATGGAATATAGCGAAATATGAGGTTACATATCTCTGCAAAAGAAAGCAAAAATCTGAGACTATATATCTCTGTAGAAGATATCGAAGTGTGAGCTAGTATCTCTGTTGGACTATACAACTTTTTGTAGTTGCAATTCTGAAGTATAACTGTGACATGATCTGGAAGAGAAAACAAAATTCGGCCCTTACGGAAGACTGAAGCAAACCTCTTTGCAAACATAATTAAGGACATTTTGAGGCACCTTATTCTGGAAGTCTTGGAGGGTTAACTTGGCATTTGGAGAGTGATCATCAAGTTACTATTGGTCAGTTTGTTTATGACTTGCAGGAGTCACCATTATTCGAGACCTCTTTGATAGCCCCACTTGACACCTTGGTGGTGAGGATAGAGCCTACACATATAGGGCCATTTGTTGAGGAGGTGCCACCCATGGTTGAGATGCTGATAGTTGTTGAGGTGTCCAGAGCTGTGACTGAGTTAGCAGGTGATATATACCCACGATAGTTTCATCAGTTCCAGGCCGACTTTCTAGCATTGAGAGAGAAGGTCACGATAGTAGGAGAGGCCATTCTATAGCAAAACGAGGAGCTAGAGGGCATGAGAGCGGTTTGTGCCAACTCCACGACCAAGTTGACTCACATTGGGGAGCGTTTGGATTCCCTACTGGTGCATTTAGAGTGCACGTTGGGGCGTGAGAGAAGCCCTCTTCGGGCATACATAGACAGGGTTGGCAGCGCTGTTAGGTTACCTTGGCTCATTGGACAGAGAGAGACAGAGCTACGTAGTCAGATTCCATGTATTGACCAGGATAGCGAGATGAGACGACTTGAGTTGCATAGGGTGCAACACCCGCATGATGGGGTTATTCTATGTGCAGGAGTTCGCGCATTCGATTCCTCTCTTGGGGTTGTATGACAAGAGATTTTGAGTTGGTACCCTGTGGCGTGGGCTATGGAGATGGTGGTGGACTTGGATATAGCTCAGTAGGAGCTTCCAGGCACTGGGGATACACCAACGCGTTCTCCTCCTCAAGGATTGCGTGGTCCTATCTAGAGTATATTGATTGGCCACTTGGGCAAAATAGAATTGCATGAAGGAGCTTTGGGATTGTCATCACCACACTTGTCACAAGGTTTTTTATTGGGATTTGCTCCCATTCCTCTATATAATAGAGCTTTGAGCTCCCATTTTGTATCATTTTGTTTTCTAGCTATTGTGCTTGTGGAAGCATTGCTACTTTGTACACTTTTCAAGAATTGTAATAAAAAGACTTTGGGGGTCCATTCATGCGTGTTCTTCCTTTGGAGCATGGTCCATTGTGAGCTATTTGTATAATCTCTTCTATTTATGCTTTGAGTTATTCTATTTTCCATATACTCTTGTAGACTTGCTAATGAAAAGCTATCTTGCATCAACATTTGATTTGGAAGTAGGCTCTAGATGTTGGAAGTTGTAGTTTATTTTCAAATAAATTTCTAGAAGTTTCAATTCATTGTTTTCTTCTCTAAATCTATATGGACTAATATGTGATTTGAGTATTGTAGAAGAATTATTTTTGTTGGATCAAGTGTGAGGGGAAGTCTTTGAGAGAGCAACCCACTCTTGAAGCATCTTCAAGTGAACTCTCATTTGTTATTTGGATTTTCATAGTTCATCTTACAAAGAAGTGTTATTGCAGGGATTCGTTTGGACATAACTTGTATACAGACAAACGATTCATATTTTAAATCTCTTCAAATAGTGGTTCGTCGATTCTCTATTAGCTACTTGAGATCATTTTCTAAACTAAAGCAAGTGATGGGGTTCATTCCCATTACTGAATTTGGTTTCTTGTACATTGTTTGCATGATATTTATTTGCTTTACATGTGCTCTCTACACTAATTGTGTCTTTTGTTTTGCAACCCACGGTTGAAGTATTGATAACATAAGACTTGAAGAAAACTTTGGACCTGTCAAGCATTCAAAATTCATCTTCTGGGAGGTCGTGGGCATTTGAAGATTAGCTCATTGTCTTGTGCAAGATTTCATCCACCATTGAAGGCTAATCTTTGGGATACCAAGAGACACTCAACATTTTCAAGTTTGAGAGTGTTCTTATTGTACTTATCTTAGTTTCTAATTTTGATATTCAAGAGGGAAATCTAGTGCCTGAAAAGCCTCATATGTTGTAAAAGATTCCTCTTGAAGTTTTAGTTGAGATCCTTTGGAAAGTTTCTCATCTTTGTAACAATGTAATAAAAAGGCTTATTTTCTCTTGTGGGAGCTTGGGTTTCACCCAAGACATCCTTTTCTCCTTATTTAGAAGGAGAAACATATGGGTGGATTGATTTTGCATTGTTTTCTTATTTTTCATTTTGCATGCATTAAGAATTAATACAATCTCACCATCACAATCTAACTTTTTGAATTCGATTTTCCTATTAGTTTCCATTTTATGTCTTGCATTTGAAGTTTTGCTTTAAGTTCAACTTGGGATTTCATTTTGGAACAACTTATTTCATTATATGCAAGCATCTCAATTCATGCGACAATGTTTGATTTAATTAATTTGACAGTTTGCTTCATGTTTGCCTCACTATAGGCTCATTCGTTACTTGCTCATTTATTTTAAAGTTATTTGCTCACTTTGCAAACATATCATACTTTGAAGCCTCATTTCATTTCATTGCTTTAGTTGGTTGATCAGTGATGTATCATTTGTTAAAGCACTTACTTTGATCAACTTACAATCTTTTGTGCTTATGTTCTTGTATTGTAATAACCAGATAACTGAAATACAAGAACCGTAAAAATTTTGATTACCTACCTGAACTGCTGTCGACTGATCTGCTGTCTGCTCCTGTTCTCCTGTTGAAGCTGATTCGATTACTGGGAAACCAATTCCTCCCAGCCAATCCAGCAAGCTTCTGTGAAGCTTACTGCCCCCGTGCCCAGAACCTCAGGTAAATGCAAGCTCTCATTCCTCGATCTTTCTCTGCCCTCTGTCCTTCTCTGTGTTTTTCCTCCCCGCCTTCTGTTCCTTCCAGCAGTTTATAACTACGGGTATGGCGGTGGCCGCCCTCCCGCCTGCAACCACCGCCTCCCTCCATGCTGCCACGCTTCTGTCCACGTCCCTCAGACCAGAAGCTCCTTCATCATTTATTACGAATTCCCTTATTACAGGTTTTGCCTTTATAACATATTACGTTTAGTTTATTTGATTTAGGTATTTAATTTTTAGATTTATAAAGTTTGGTTTGTATTTTTTTTTGATATAAGGTTTGATTTATAAAATATAAAGTTTATTAATATTATTTTAAATATAAAGCTTATTAATATTTTTAAATATAAAATTTATTAATATTATAACAAATATAAAGTTCACAACTTTATATTAGTTAATTATTTTTATTATTTCTTAACTTTTATAGATGGTTGTTACATACACTCCCTCTTCAGAAAACTTCGTCCCGAAGTTAGAGTTTTATCTTATCTGATTACTTATGATAGTAATTAGTACCCCCTCTTAGGTTTAAAATTTTATTCTAATATCAAGAGACTAAAAACAAAATTAGAGTTTTAGGTTTATGATTTTAACGAACATATCCTGCTCCATCCCAGTCCCCAAGCTATTCTAAAATCAACCTATCCTTCTTAATCTCTTCTGCTCCCATCCTATCCGTCCTCTACTGGAGTATGCCATGGCGTCAGTTTTACTGACCCAACCATTCATAAACTCTAAGGTGACAGCGTTGGTTATACCGACCTGATTCCCAGTAGGCATCTGGCAGTCATCATCACACGTCTAGGGGAGCGTGACTCGCACAGTCCTCCCATGACTCCAGGGTTCGGAGGATAAACGGTGGGCAACACCTCCACCCCTCCTCGTAGAACTTAGGGTGAACACCCTATCATAGAATCACTTGGAGCTTTAATTGTTCTGAGCTTTGATACCATATGTAATAACCAGATAACTGAAATACAAGAACCGTAAAAATTTTGATTACCTACTTGAACTGTTGTCGACTAATCTGCTGTCTGCTCCTGTTCTCCTGTTGAAGCTGATTCGATTACTGGGAAACCAGTTCCTCCCAGCCAATCCAGCAAGCTTCTGTGAAGCTTACTGCCCCCGTGCCCAGAACCTCAGGTCAATGCAAGCTCTCATTCCTCGATCTTTCTTTGCCCTCTGTCCTCCTCTGTGTATTTCCTCTCCCTCCTCCTGTTCCTTCCAGCAGTTTATAACTACGGGTATGGCGGTGGCCGCCCTCCCTCCTGCAACCACCGTCTCCCTCCATGCTGCCACGCTTCTGTCCACGTCCCTCAGACCAGAAGCTCCTTCATCATTTATTACGAATTCCCTTATTACAGGTTTTGCCTTTATAACATATTACGTTTAGTTTATTTGATTTAGGTATTTAATTTTTAGATTTATAAAGTTTGGTTTGTATTTTTTTTGATATAAGGTTTGATTTATAAAATATAAAGTTTATTAATATTATTTTAAATATAAAGTTTATTATTATTTTTAAATATAAATTTATTAATATTATAACAAATATAAAGTTCACAACTTTATATTAGTTAATTTTTTTTATTATTTCTTAACTTTTATAGATGGTTGTTACATGTATCTTGTACAATTTTGAGAAATTATATAAGTTATCTCATTGAACATATTTCCATTTACTTGAGGCATTTCCTTTTATAAGTACTAATAAACTTACTTGCATTTCTTTTAGGCATATTAGCATAGCTTGCATCTCTAATGAAAATTCACCTGCAAGCATAAACTTGGTTGAAAGACATCTCTTAGGGACCCCTTTCTTTCATCAACTTGAGGGACATAGACCTTCTTATGTGGTTAACACGGTGACCTTGCAGTGGTTAGAGCCACAATGTCTGTAGCATCGGAGGCATCGAGTGTATTGGATATTCCAAAGGAGGTATTGTTAATATAGCCTTGGTTGTCTTTCCTTGGATCTTCTTCCACAACTTACATAAGAGACTTATTTCGAAACAGTCAAAAGAAATGTCACACCTAGACTAGGCATTTAGATTAAAATTAACCAAGATAATTGCATTTAATCTAAATTTAATTGCATTTTCTGCGAACACATTTTACTATTTTACTTGCAAATTATTCATGTCCTCGTCATTGATGAAAATGTTTTGAATTGATTATCTTATTTAGGCAAGTATCATCTTGTTCATTTTTGCAATTAAAGTTTTAACTTGTTTCCTTTGCAAGTCATTCTATATTGCTTCCTTACATGCTTTGGATTTGTGAATGATTATATATTTTGAAAGCATTTTTTGAAAGCAGATTTTATATTTTGCATGTGATATCATATCTTGCTAACATCTTTTCTTTGATTGATAGGGTTACTTGTGTTTCAATTTGAAACATTGTTTTTTTGGAGCAAGCATTATTTATTTTTTAAGCAATATTGAAGGCACTGGTTTTATGTATGCTAATCTTTGATTCATGTGTTGATGGTTATATATTTCATTTCATATTGCTCATCATATTTGTTCATAATCTCAAGTAATCCAAATTAACTTTGACATCTCCTAGAAACCTCACATCACCTTTTAAGTTTTAACTTAGCTTTTCATTTAGGGATCACCCCCCTTAGCTGACCTAAGAGAGAGCTTGAACAGAGAGAGAGTTGTGAATAGGTGACAGCCCCGTCTCTTAAATTTGCCACCAACTACAGCTTGTGGGGTTAAGGGCTTTTCTCATTAACTTAGGGGTGTGTGTAAGGCGACAATAGGCTGTAGTCCCTAAAGATACTTTCCCTTAGCCGCAGGCCCTAGAAGGGCCTTTTCTTGCCCAACTTTAGTCTTCTATGGCTTGACATCAGCCCTTGTGGGCTTGATTCCCCTCATTCAACCATATTTTGGCCTCTTCTGCTCTTCATTTCCCTCCTTTGGCCTCTAGCCTTGTTTTTTGCTTCTTCTAGCCCTAGTGTTGCGGTTTTTCTAGCCTTGAAGCCTTGCCCTAGACCTGTATTCAGTCATATCTCATTTTTGTATTATTTTAGTGGGCCAACATCTTTTGTTTGCAACGATTTTATTGTTAACATTGTGGTTGCAGGAGGTGGAGGCCATCCCCAAGCCTTCTAGCCCTCAAATAGGCCTTAAGGGCTTTTGGTGTGCTTCTCTATCCCTCATTTTCTTCTCTGTTTTGCTACAACCATTTATGCAGTGATATAACTTGAATAAAAATCATTGAAAGTAGCCAAAGATCAATAAACAATCACCTAGCTTCGTTAACTAATCATTGGAGTACATTTGGGATTGGTTATTTGGGTATCTTATTGACTTTTGGAGGACTGAATCACTAAATTTGTGAGTTGATATAGGTCTGATATATGCTATTTAAAGGTTTGATCTGAATATTTATGTCTGTTGTATAGCCTAGAAAACTAATTAGCAGTCACTGGAAAGTCTTTTGTTTCAGTTTTCTAGCTCGTTCTTGACATCTTGCATTGTTTTCTAAGTGTCGATCTAGTAATTGCTAGGTCTGATATAAATTTGCAGTCCTCTGAATACGAGGTTCCAACAGTGAAAAAATGTACTAAAAGCCCTAAAACTAACTAAGGAACGTATCTAATTCATAAACATTAATGGTTGATGTGATTTGGGCTTAAAATTTGGTCAAAAGATTCATTAGTGTCTTGTCATCTTTGCATTAGCACTTTTTGCATTGAAGTGCTCTTTATTGTTTCAATAACATTATTGGAAAACATAAGTAATATAAAGGTGAAAGTGGATTGATAATAAGATTGACTAATTGCTATAAGAAATCTCATTTTGACATTGTTTCTAAAGAATATCTTTGCTTGTCTCATTGCTAGAGAATTGGATTACTGAATAAGTGGCTATTGGTTTTCTTGTGGATCTATTTGTGATAATAAGCATACTAATATTTTCTACTTGCAAGTGAGCTTCATATCTCAAGTTTACACTCTTGCTAATCTACTAATTGTGTTTAAGTTCTCCATCTTGTGCATCAAATTAACACATTGGCACTTCATTATTATCAATTGGCGTTCTAGTATTGTTGAGAGAACTATTTCGTTTATGAGTAGTTGTTTTGATCTTTACACATTTTGGCGCCTTCTGTCTTGTTCCATTTGAGTATATCCTCTTTAGTGAAGATTGTCATTTGCACATTGATTTAAGTACTTCGTTATATCATTATAATTTATCTCTAAGTGGTTTAAATATTTAACAATCTCACTAAAAGTATTCTTTCATCCTACATTTGCATTTTAGGACTAGAGGTGCATTTAATTAATTACCTCCAAGCATAAACTTGGTTGAAAGACTCTTAGGACCACCTCTCTCATTTAGCTTGCGGAGTCTAGACCCTCTTGAGTGGTTAACATGGTGACCTTGCAGTCGTTAGAGCCACAATATCTGCATTAGCGGAGGCATCGGGTGGTTAGAACTCAAGGGGAGGGATCGTTAATCAAGCCATAACTTGCTTCTCCTTGGTTTTTCTCTTACAACCTACTTTAGAGACCAACCTCAAAACAACTAAGTGAAATGATTCATCTAGCTAAGCATATAATCTAAAATAAACCAAGACTTTGCATTGTTCTTAGATTTTAGGTGTTGCATCTCATTTAGGATAGTGAAGCATCCTAAGGCAACAATTGTTCATCTGATGACTTGGTAAATAATTTATAAGCGAGTATTTGACTCCTTTTAGGCATTGGTCTTCCACAATAATCTAATAAGATCATTTAACTTGCCAATTTGACCAAGTTTCTAGGCCATTCAGTTATGTCTCTCGAGCTTGTCAGTTGCCGACGAGTCTTGCATCTTTACATTTCATAGGGACTACCCCCCATAGCATGTTCTAGGGAGACAACTAGAACAAAGAGGTTGGGGATCAAAGTGACAACCCCCGACCTGATTGTTGTCGCATCCTTCCTGTACAATTTGAGCGACAACAATACCTATAGTGGCAAGTTGCCTTGATGACACCTTAGTCCTTGTTGGGAGGATACCTTGGCGGTTTTGGTATCCCTAGCATTGCATATGCTATTGTACTCTTCTTAGAACATTTCAAATTGAGGTCAACCTTGTATCAGTTGAACAATTATGAATACCTCCCTAGTTAAGAGTGAGTGTTGAGAAATGTAACTAGTATCGGTCTTCATAATTGTGACAATGTAATTCTTATTTATTTGTCAAAAAGAAGGAAAAAAATTATTGTAGCGATCAAAAGAAAATTATCTTTATAAGCATGGGTTTCATGCTCAATTTATTTTGCTTCTAAGTCTAAGCACCCATTGTGTGCTTCTAGGGTTTGTGTCATGTGTCATAGTCATTGTCATCTTGTATTAGGCCGTTCATGGGCTTATTGTATCAAAGAAGAAATTTATTTTTGTGTGAAAAATGCATGTTGTGTCTCCTCCACCAAGTCGGCCTCAAGTGCAGTCAAGTCGGCCTTATTGAAGGGATTCAACCAACTTGAAGAGACTATAAATAAGTTGAGAATTCGACCTATTGTGACATCCATCTAAGTGAAGTTTGATCTGCAATAAAAAAGACTTGAAGAAGAAGAAACCCTAGCAAAGAAAGGAGGAACCCCAATGAAGGAAAGGAGTTCATTTCTCTTGTTTTTGGCTCACACGTGTGAGATTCTGGGTTGCAGCAAGGGGCCAAAATTGCAGGTCTGTGGTAAGGCTGAAATTCTGATGCAGTAAGGCCGAAATCTATGGTTGATGCAGTATTGAAGAAGGTTGACTATTGTTGATTAGAAGCTGATTGGAAGAACTATCTAGGGAGGTTGACTTGGTGGATTGGAGGAGGTCATTGTCTTGGTGAAGGGGCTTGGTTATCTCATCTGATTTTGTTATAAAGGAAGATAAGAGAATTTTGGGTTTTTCCCTAGGAGAGAGGGGTTTTGCCTTGGCTGAGAGCCTACATCTTGTGTCCTTATTGTTTTGATCTTCATGCACTTATGTTTTGGTAGTTGCTCAACGATAAGAAAATAAAAGAAGACATAAAAGAAGATAATAAGAATTCAAATAAATCACAAGGAATTATCAAAATAGAAAATCTTTTTGCCTTTTTGATTTTCTAGCAACACTAAGGAGTAAAATTAATTTCTCAAGGTCATCATGATGGATCAAAAACTAAAATGTTATGACAACAATCTAAACTTCAGTGACTAAGGCAGACAAACCTCAAGCAGACCAAAATGCCTCAATATAGCTTACACAGTATTTGAGAAGCCTCAAGGATTAGAATTCTATTGTGCGAGCTCCTTAAGAAAAACAAATTGTTGGTACATTGATTTCTTCAAGAGCCAAGCTAATGTCATATGGAAGACACTATACTATTGGACTAATGACAAATGGCATTGAACTATTGAAGATCTAAACAAGCATGAAAAGTAATAGGATATTCTATGATGAATTCATATCTACAAGAGATAAAGTCTACGACTATTACATGGAATAAAAGATATGAACCATCATTGAAGCTTGCTAACAGTGATTTTGTTTGAGATCAAGTCCCTTTCGCAAAATCCTATGAGGATCAAGTACAAGTCTGTAGCAAGACTTATATCTAAGCTTTCTCTGGTTCAATAATATAAGACTAAACTCCTGTGTACCTTAAAGATCAAATGATTGAACTAATCATAGGACTGTAAGAAACCTTTAAGGGAAATTATGACAACCAAAGGAATCTCTTCATTTTTACAAATAATCTTCATTCATGTTCATGGTAATATTAATTGGTGGCATAAGAATTATCTTGATATGGCAAGAAGAAATGGCAACTCAAATTATGATGTAAAACAAGACTTAGCCATATAAGAGAAATATGTGATCTTCACTCTTGTACTGAAAGGCTGAAGTGTGATATATTAAATATGTGCTCTTTGGAGATAATGCATTATGTCTCAAAATATGTTTAGAAGCAAGATATGTCATGAACATACAATTACTAATAGGGTATCTGAAGAATGGTATCTATTATGGATGGTCATTCTTAGAATCTATTTCTTGAATATCAAGGCAAGAAGGAAAAAGGATCACTGCTATTCCCTTAAAAAAAACACACTTTGGTAACAAGAGTAAAAGAGGCTTAGTTCCTCTTCAAGTATAGAAATCAAAGCTCTCTTGATAAGTTCAATATCATAGCAAGCTAAGGTTATAAATAATTGTTGAAGGTTTTTGTTGCAAAGATATGAGTTTCTACAATATTGATGTTGTTTTCACTGCTATGGGTAATTGAGTGCTGAACATAATGCTCAGTCTAGAATGATGGAGTCCATTCTTTACACACTGAAAGACAAAATGTTTTGCTATTGGTACATTGATTTTCGAGGAAGCCAAAATACTTGTGGAAATATCAAGGATATTCATTGGACGAAATACCTTTGATTGATTAATGATAATTATGGAGTTCATCTCATGTGTAAAGAGCATATCTACTCCAGGGTTTAAAAACCCTAGCTGGTTAAAAGGCTTGAAAAGCGTTAGGGTTTATGAAAAAACCCTAGACCTATTAATGTTTCCACTTAAAGAAGAAACTCGAGCCTATGCAAGGAAGGAATGACATCATGTTGATGATGTGGACGAGTATGATAAAGTTGCAAGATAGATGCAAAAAGTCTAAGATTTAGAGGGCGCGGACACTTCCTACTATCCTCAAAAGATAAGTATTATATATCTCTCTTCTTTGATTATTACTATTGTTATTGTTTTACTATTAGTTAATCTCTTGTCTTTGTATCCTTTGCTTGGTCGTAATTGTTCTTCCATGGCCTCCTAGTGAGGATTGCAAGAACGTATTGAAGGTTGCCAAGGCTCTGGTAGTAGATGAAAGAAGTGGAAGAACAATGCAAAGCATGTGATAAGAGGACTTTCCCAGAATCATGGTTTGTTGAGAGTGATTGTACTAGATGAGATCCAAGCTCAGAGGGAGCAGGCAGATTAGCAAGCTTGAAGTATACTTGGATTGTGTTGAAGGGAAGTCAGTGGTAACTTCCAAATGGATCTACAAGATCTGGCATGCAACAAGTGGCAAAATAGACAAGTACAAGGAGAAAATTGAGAAAAGAAAATTCTCCCAAAAAGAGGGAGAGGATCATGACAAGAAGTTTGCTCCAGTTGTCAGGTACACTTCTGTTAGAAATATTGCTTTGTAAATTGAACTAGGTGGATGCAAAGATAGTTTCTCCCAGTGATGTATTCGAGGATGAAGAAGTGCACATAGAGCCACCTTAGTACTTTGAGGTACATGAGAAGTCTCATGATTAAAGAAGGCTTTATACAATCAGAAGTAGACACATTGAGCTTGTGCTTGAATTGATGGATCAAGATTGATCGTATACGATTTGTCTCTGACGAAAGTGGGACTCATGTGACAGAGGGTGCAGTCAGAAAGCCTTTCTTTAGCTTAAGAGGGAGTAGACCATTTAGTTCAAGATCATGGATTGTCAGGCTAGATAGTTGAAAGGTGACAATGGCAGAGGGAGCAGATAGAATGGCTATTGTAGGATATGTCTTAGTGTGAGAGGGAGCACCCAGTCAGGATGATAGGGAAGAAACTATGGTGATAAACCTAGTAAAAGGGTTGGTGTACCAACATGGTACAATTGGTCATGGCAAAATCAATTATAATTTGAGATTTGTCTCAAACAGTGAAGTACAACTGCAGATTCAGATTGGTTAGAGAGTGTTGAAGATAGAAAGAGTTCATTAAGATATTGCTTAAGTTTGGGCCCCATTATAATTTCTTGGATAAGCATGGAGTAGACATCTGTTGCGCTCAGTATTGCAGACGCCAAGTATATTGCAACCAAATTGGCAAGATGAGAAGCAATATGGCTTCAAGAAGCTAATTGCAGGATTGTCTTGATTAGGTGCAGATAATGACCATAATGACCATAATGACAAGTCGAAGCACCATGATATCCAGTACCGAGACATGGTATAGAAAGAAGCAAAGTGGCTTCAATATTATTATAAGTATAGCAGTTTCCTAGGAAAGACTCTGTCCTCTGGTGAAGTCTATATATATACTTTAAGGACTAGCTTGGACTTGTTGAGAATGCCTCTCATTGAGAGATAGTGTTGATGAGATAACATCATGGACTAACATTCTCTTTGTGTCAAGTATATTGACCTGAATTAGGGAGATTTGTCTAGTAAAGGATTGACATTCTCTCTGTGTCAAGTATATTGACTTGAATTAGAGACAATGGTCCGATAGAGAACAATTATTCTTCCTGTGTCTAGTATGTTGACCCAAATGAGGAAGAATGGTCCTGGAGCATTAGGTTTGTTTAGCATTGGGTTGTGGATTATGAAGTTAGAGTGTGGCCATTGGAGATTCACCATGTGTCATTAACTCGAATGATTGTGGACCAAGACTAGTCTAGATACCAGGTGTTAGGTACTAACCCGAATAATTGTGACTAGTTGATGCTAAATGATACCATGTGTTAGGTACTAACCCGAATAATTGTGACTAGTTGATGCTAAATGATGTACCATTTGTTTGAAGTACTGATCTGAATTATGGTGAGGATGTACCATAGGTTTGAAGCGTTGACCCAAATTATGGTGATTAGTTGACATAATTGATTTACCATTGGTCTGAAGTATTGACTCGAATTATGGTAAGGATATACCATAGGTCTGAAGTACTAGCTTGAATTATGGTAATTGGTTGATGCCAATGTTGCACGAAGCGCCCCCCCCCCCCCCACGTCCAAGCCCCGAAGTGCGTCCTGTATAGAAGCGCCTAGGAAGCTTGGCCGGAAGCGCGCTTCTGAATTTTTTGCCGCTTCCTGGAAATTCGGAAGCGTGGTACGGAAGCGCCGAAGCGCACTTCGTACGACGCTTCGGGTGTCGGAAGCGTGGTGCTTCGGAGGAGGAAGCGTACGCTTCCAGAAAAGCTTCCGGAAAAGCGTTTAGAAAATTGTTCTTTTTTCAATTTTTTTTTTTTTAAATTTTAGGTGAGTTTGCTTGTTGGAGGTGGGTCCACCTTGGGTTAGGGTGACGAATGAAGGAAACAAAATATATAAATATAGCAGATGCTCCCTCATGGTAATGTTAAATTCTTAAAGTAAAAGTGACTTAAATTTTTAACATTACCATGAAATGACTGAGGATGTTTGAGAGTGGTTCCAGCCTCATTGGACTTCATATGGAGAAAATAGAATTTCATATCCTATTCAAAATTCAGCAGACTTAACAGTTTTTAGGAATTCAGGATCAATGGGATTGTGGCATTTCATTAGATTATATCAAGTATGAAGGTATGCGATTAGCATTTAATCAAGAGCACCAAGCCCTATATGTACCCTAGTGTTGGTGGTGTTAATTGTTGAACTCCTTTGTCACGCGGCACGCCCTTAGCAAAAAATTACCTTTCAATCAAGTCAAAATCATCAATCAAGCATGTTAAGCTTTTTCTACCATATTTTAAGTCTTGAATTAGGTAGTTTGATCAAAATTGGGCAATGTTGACTAATATCCCTAGACAATTGAGGTAGAGGCAAAGGC
>APFE031208552.1:0-12530 GCA_000404065.3 Pinus taeda
TAAAAAACCAATTTTATAATAAATGTTTTCTTCTATCTCATTTTTTATTATTATTAAATCAACATTTAATATTTCATAAACAAAAAAGATAATACTTTAACACTTAAATATTTATACACTCACTCTTCCAAGCTTATTATTTCATACCCATTACATTATTATTGTTGTGCCCTTACATTATTATTGTTATGCAGGCTCTGAATATATTGTACCCCTTAGACTACTATATATACAAAAGAGGTATTTTCATTTGTATCATCCAAAAATTGTTCATTTATTGAATGTAAAGGAGGTTTCCCCCTTTAATAAGATACCTTTTAAGTTGTTCTCTCTTTTTGTGAGTTCGTTGCATAACATTTGGTATGAGATATTTGGATTCTAAGGTTTTGCTATTTCAAACATGACATCATGTAATTTTTATTATAACTTTTTCTACAAAGTTTTAAAAGCTTAAATTATGACCAAGTGGAGCAGAAATTGTGGTGAACTTTGTACCAGAATTTTAGATCTTGGTTCACTGTATTTCTTGAGATATGGTTCGAAGAAGTTAGGGTTTTTGCACACTCTAGAATTTATTCTCAAATAGGTGACCTAGGAAAAATCGTCATAAATTTTGTTTCTGACATCAGATTTGAATTATGTAAAAGTCGGATGAAAGTGAACAAACTTTAGATTTTTGTATAGCAATTGCAGGGCCGAAGGTTGAAATAATGACATGTGGCATCCTATACAACTTCCCTCTACCCAAACAATCCATAATGAGGTCATCGTGAGAGATTTGGCATAACACTATGTTGAAGAATCCAATACTAGTCTAAACTGTGGCATTGGAAAGAATATTCATAAGGTTACCATAGGCCTAAATTTGAGACCTCAGAAATCCAAAATTACAGAGATACAACAATTTCAATATCAAGCTCATAAAAAGTAAGAAAAAGGTGTTTATTTTTTAAAATTTCATAACTTTTGTTTGAAAAATATGTTTGAAGTGATTCAAAGGGAAAATTGAAGCATAGATATGAGTGTTTGGTTCTAAAATTCCTCCAAAACAAAATAATTCTACACACACTAGGCCCTCAGAAATCTATACTATTATCCATGAAGAGGAAGAATTGCAACATGATATATCAAAATTACAGGACCAAGTGCAACAAATTTTGCTCTCACAAATAGAAACCAAACAGGACTTAGATGGATTAAAAGGTGATATGGATGGTTTAAAAATAGAAATAAAAGGTGACATGAATGTTTTAAAAGCAAACGTGGAAGCAATGATGAATGTCAAGATGGAAGGATTGACAAAGTTGTTGCAATAACGACTTCCATGTGCTGACAAGGTAATCCATGAAAATCTTGATGAGGAAAAAAGGAATATGAATGATGATTTTAGAGTCTCCAATGTGTATTTTAAGAACCAAACATTCCAAATATAGATAAGAGGAACTTTGATGGCAAGGATCCGGTAACATGGATACTATAGATGGAGCAATATTTTGATCTACAAGATGTGAAACCCTCACAAGAGGTATGCATTTCATCTCTATATTTAGAACTCAATCAATTTGTATGGTATAGATGGCTTTGTTTTCATAAACCACTTGTTACCTCGTCAATTTTTATGGAGGAAATGATAGCACATTATGAAGATACAAAGAGAAACACCTTCTTTATCCAATTGATAAAACTCAAACAGAAGGGTTCAAAGGAGAAGCACATTAAAGAATTCCAAATATTGAATATTAAGGTAACCGATATTCCATAGGAGCATATGATTTTTGTCTTCATAGGGACTTGAAGAGATAACATCCAACATGAGGTTCACCTTTGGGAACTTGATTCATTGGAGAAGACATATAGGGTGGCAAGAAATATTGAAAGCAAAATTATGGAAACAAGAAAGTCTATCACTCACAAATATAAAGATGGAAGTGTTGTTGCTCCTAGTCTTCCATAACCTATAAGGTTGACACCACAAGAATTGGAGGAAAAATAGGAAAAGAGATTTATTATAGTTGGGATAGAAAATACACTAAAGGTCATAAGTGTGCTGAGAATAAATTAATGTACATACACTGTGAAGAGGAGGAAGAAAAGGAACAAGAAACATCAAAAGAGGAGGATATACATGAGGAACAAACCATAGGGAAAGAAGAAATGAATCTAACCATATCTTGTAATGCATTCGTAGGAATTAACACTCCTCAAACTCTCAATATAGAAGGACAAGAAGAAATAATAATGTTGATTGATTCGGGTAATACCCATAATTTTATACATTGTAAGGTAGCCGCGAAATTAAATTTCTTCCTATATCCAACACCAGAGTGTCAAGTGATGGTTGCAAATGGAGGAGCTATAAATTTGTCTAGAAAGTGCCATAATGTATCGCTAACCATGGGGGGATATGTATTGAATAGTCCAATGCCTTCCATTCTAATGGGTGGTGCTAATGGTGTACTAGGAGTCCAATGGTTACAATATTTGGGGAAAATAGCTTTCAATTTTCAAGAACTTTTATTGAATTTTTTTGGAAGGAATGAAAGTTGAATTAAGGGGTATCACGTGGAAAATAGGAAACATAATTAACTCTAATGGCATGACAATGATTATGAAGAAACAACAATGGGGAATAATTGCACAATTATTCTCACTAGAGGTTCAAACATAAGAAATATTTTGTTCTCGACATCTCCAAAAAGCCTTGGACAATCATTCCAAGGTGTTTGACTCCCAAATGCCTCCCATCTATTTGTGACCATGATCATGCTATTCATTTAATTCTAGGAAGTGTTCCTCCAAGCATTAGGCCTTGTAGATATCATTATGCCCAAAAGAGTTAATTTGAATGTATGGTTGTAGAAATGCTAGAGGCTAGTATAATTCAACCTAGTCAAAATTCTTTCTCTACTCTAGTAGTATTGGTGCACAATAAGGATGGATCATGGTGTATGTATCCAGATTATAGGGAACTCAACAAGATCACTATTAAAGATCAATTTCTCATTCGTGTCATTGATGAATTGTTGCATAAATTACATAGAGAAATTTACTTCACCAAGATAGATCTTTGTTTAATATATCATCAAATTAGAATGAAGACTTAAGACATTCCAAAAACAACATTCATAACTCATGAGGATCACTATGAGATTTTGGTCATGCCTTTTGGACTTACTAATGCACCTTCCACATTTCAAGGTTAGATGAATTCCATTATAAAACCCTTCCTTAGGAAATTTGTGATAGTATTTTTTTATGATATACTAATCTACAACAAGTCTTGAAAGCACCATGTTCAACATCTTGACAGGGTGTTGAAACTATTAGAGGAGAAACAATTATATGTAGAAACCTCCAAATCTTTCTTTAGAGTACTGGGGGTCGAATATTTGGGTAATATTGTATCTCATGAGGGTGTTAAAGTAGACCATAAAAAATTAAATCCATTAAAGAATGGAAAATTCGCACAACCATAAATCATATCCGAGGATTTATTGGGTTGATAGGGTATTATTGCAAGTTTTTTAAGAATTGTGGGAGACTAACGACACCTCTATCATCATTATTGAAGAAATATGGATTTTCTTGGACTCGAAAAGTAACAAAGGCCTTTGAACATATTAAAGAGGCAATGTGCCAAGCATCAGACTTAGGTATGCCACACTTCATGAAATTTTTTATTGTGGAATGTGATGACTCACGAAATGGAATTGGTGCTATTTTAATGAAATAATTAAGACCCCTTTCTTTTGAATGTCATCCAATCAAAGGAAAGTATTTACAGAAACCTATTTATGAGAAGGAAATGTTGGCAATACTACATGCACTAAAGCAATGGCTACCTCACCAAATGGGAATACACATTAAGGTAAAAACATATAATGGTCACATTAAATACTGTTTGCAACAAATATTATCTTCAGAAGAGCAATGAAAATGGGTGGAAAATATGTTGGGTTATGACTTTGAAATCGTATATGAAAGAAGGAAGAAAAATGTTGTTAAATATGCACTGTGAAGAAAGGATGAGGATGTCGAGGCATTTCTCTGTGTCATTTCTATTATCTAACTTGAGTGGATAACCAAAGCAAGGGATGAATGGAAGATTGATGAAGAGGTGTGGTCACTTATTCAAAAGTTACGGCAATATCCGAGTACACGTGATACATTTATCTCGGAAAATGATTCATTATGGTACAAACATCGCTTATATCTTTGTAAGAAATCCCAACTCAAACAAAATATTCTTTTGGAATTGCACCCCTCTCTGTTAGGAGGGCACTCATGATTTTAAAAAACTTACCATAGGATCAAGAAGTTTTTTTTGGATGGCCTTAAATATGGTATTCAGAAGTTTGTGGCAAATTGTTTTGTTTGCCAACAAAATAAATTTGAGACAATTAAGACCCTGGGTCTATTACAACCTTTAGCCATTCCAAGTCAACTTTAGGAGGAGGTCTCAATGGATTTTATCAAAGGTTTACCCAAGTGTGAAGGAAAGAGTTTCATCATGGTGTTAGTTGATAGACTTACAAAGTATGCATACTTGTGTGCATTATCTTGTCCTTTTAAAGTCAGTACAATTTCTATTGCGTTTATGGAAACCCAAAGATTATAGTAAGTGACAAAGATCCCATTTTCACAGGAAATTTTTGGACAAATTATTTTCTTGTCTTGGTACCCAATTAGCTTATAGCTCATCTTATCATCCCCAATTTGATGGGAAAACTAAAATAGTGAACAAATGTTTGGAAGGATATCTTCCTTGCTTTGTATATGATAAATAAACACAATGGTTCAAGTGGTTACCTCTAGTTGAATGGTGGTATAAAACTTCCTTCCATATTGCTACAAAATGACCCCATTTATGACACTTTATGGATATCATCCACCGTACATCACATCATTGTTAACAAAAAATTCTAAGGTTGAAGCAGTGGAACATCACATTGAGCATCAACAACAAGTTCTCCAACTCTTAAAGATAACCTCACCATGCCATAGAATCAAATGAACCAACATGAAGATATGCATCACAATGAAAGAAGTTTTGATGTAGGTGACTGGGTATATTTACACCTATAACCATACAAACAAATGTATCTCAAGCAACCTAAGAAGGATAATAAATTATCACCCAAGTATTATGGTCCTTACAAGGTGTTGCAAAATATTGGTAATATGGCACACAAATGGAGTTGTTTGCATCTTCCAGAGTACACCCAGTTTTCCATGTTTCATGCTTAAATAAGGTTATCAGTGAAGAGCTTTCAATTCAAACAATGTTTCTAGAACTTGATGATGAAGAAAAATCATATTTGAGACTGAAGCAGTGACAGAAACAAGAATGTGACAACTATGAAATCGATCAATTTAAGAGTATCTCATTAAGTGGAAGAACTTACCCGTTGGAGATTCCACATGGGAGGATGAGAATTTTATACAGAAGCATTGAGAACTACTCAAGTGTTATGGACAACACTTTTTTAAAGGTGAGGGGCATGTTAGGTCCCTATAATACTAGTGTAGACCCCTTATTATTATTGTTAGGGTAGCCTCGTTATTGTTATTGCTGTGCCCATGTAGCCAACATATTGTTATTGTGGTGCCCCATAGAATCCCAATGGTTATTGTTGTGCCCTTACATTATTACTATTATGTAGGATCTGATTCGATTATGACCCCTTATACTCCTATATATAAAAAGGAGGTCTTCTCATTTGTATCATCCAATAAATATTCATTTATGTAATGTAAGGAGGTTTCCCAATCAATGAGGATACTTGTTAAGTCATTGATCTATCCTTTTGTGCACTAGTTGCATAACAAACACGGCTACAACATTAGGAACTGATATCAGTCAACTAAAGCGAGAATGCAAAGGGAAGGATGCAAGAATTGTTGACTTAGCTGATGACAGTTTAAGAGACTTAGTATGGGACAGCAACACAACATTTTTAAAAGTTACGACATATAATTTCGAACTTAAGAAGCCAACTATTAGATTTGAAGATGAATAGGAACAATGAATTAATAACCATGCAATAATGACTCCAAAGAAGGACTACTTTGAGCTAACTTAGGAAAAACCCTACTAGTGACAGTGTACATTTTAAAAAGGCTTTCGATAGATCTTTCCAAAAGAGAGTAACCTACCAAAAATGTCTCAAAAACTGGAGGAGAATAAAGAAAAAATGTTGAAGAGAAACTGGCCCCACTTACATAAGAAAAATACGAGAAAATCAATAAATTGAGTGGCATAGTTTGGGAAAGAGAATAAATTGTTAAGAAATTGGAGGACCATATAATTTATTACACAATGAAGGAGTAAAATTTGAAACTGTGAAATGTAATCTAGAGAAGAAAAAATTAAACTGAACAATGCAACTAAGGATGTGGAAGATCAACTGGATAGTACATCCATATTTTTTGGACTACTGCTAGAAAAAATATGGAGCATTAGGGAAGTGAAATTGAATAGTTTAAGAATTGTTGCAGCTGAGAATTGAATAATAAGAAAAAACACAAGAAGCATTCAAGAATTAAGGTAAGGAAATTGGATAATTGAAGAAGCAATTGGAAGAGTCTTCGTCATGATGTGCACATGAGACATCTTTAGTTATAGCATGAATCCAAATTCAACATTTGAAAGTAGAAATGAAAATGGTTTCAATAGAAAATGTGTGCTTACACTGCTAATTGCCCAACAAACAAACTATTTGTTGGTAGCAACACAAATTGAAAGTCGAAATACAAATTGTTGAATCAAAATAGGAAGATGAATGGATGAAATATCGAGACTTAGAGGATGCCAAGTAGTATCAATCGTACAAAGACCTCATAATATTGTGCAATAGAAAACATTACATTTGGGAGTGACATCTGCAAATGATAAACTTAATAGAGTAGTTGCAACGTTGGGAAACTCAACCACAATAAGCATTTGTATTACATAACAAAGAAAAGATAGGTACAAGTAGATTTTTAAAGAGGGTGAGCATGAACAACAATCTCCAATTATTTTTCCTCACGTGGTCATGGGTTCACCTCTTCATACCTCATGATTTGTATATATTATTCAATATTAAAATAAAACACTTCAAGAGTAGGATGGATGCATTGACAAAAACGCTCATTCATCAAGAATAGGATTTAGGTATGAAAAAAAGGAAAATAAAGAGAGAACATGAATGGAATGAAAACCCATTATGGGGTTGTTAACAACCTAGAAAGATAATGGTTTAGTTGAGACTATTGAATATTAATGGGGGAAATGATAATCCCCATTTGCAACAACTCATTTTCTATGTTTTTTTCCTGGTAATACCTTGTTTAGGACTAGGTATATGCATTTAGTTCATATCTGAAACAAGAGAAACACTATATTTTTTAGAATATTGAGATGACTGAGTGTTTACCGTGTTTCTTATGCAACAACGTTGGAAACGAATTATGAAGAGAGGCAGTCTTGCAGAACAAGGCTTTGCATGACTACATAGAAGTAAGAGTAGGCATTCTTTTTGAAGAGAAAATGGTTGCATTCCAACCAAATCTCTCATGCTATGATCAAATAGAGATTTTTTAATGTTTTTGAGTGCTTAGCTTGAATCTAAGTTTTTAAACAGTCTTCCACAATATCTCCTTACCAACTGTAAGCTGGACCCTCTCAGTATTTTATTTCCTTCCATATTGTCAATGTGAATGGACAATGTATAAACATGTGGTCAATGGATTCTAAGTTTTCCAGGAGAAGAGGGCATGTTCTTGGTCCATTGAAGGATATTTTATGAAGAATATTTCAAATAGGAACTTTATATTTTAGGATGAGCCACATGAACATCTTGGACTTTGGAGGGCATTTAAAGTTCCACAGTTCCCCCACCTACCAGGGGTTTTCCAAGATCCTAGAGGACTGCGCCTGGTGATGTTCTACATAATGTAAGCAATTTGTTTTGTTTTTAAATGGATAGTAATATAAAGTGGATATGTTCTAATTAATGTGTTTAATTTTATAATGCTTTTCTCTTGTTTTTGTTTTAGTAGTTTTAGTGATTATGAATATGGTTGATTCTTGTTATGCTTACCATAGGGCAGGTATAACTCATTCGATAATTCTCTAAACTTGAAATAGTTTTTCTTTGACCCAAAACCAAATGAAAATTTGTAATGTTAACCTTATATAAAAATAATTTATTTTTGAATTATATTAATTGTAATTTTTTTGTATTGTGATTAGCCAAGGGAGATTGAGTTTTATTTCGCATTGATTTGTTGTCGCTGCTAGATCATTTGGAGTACACCATACTTTATTTGATAAGACATGTATGTTTATTGTTGGCTTCTAACAATTTCAAGCTATAATTTGAATATTCATCTTGTTTCTCGGTCAATATTTTATAATCCCATTGATAAAATAATCCTTCTCCATGTGTTGGTTCCGTTGATGCAGGTTTCTGTCAATGTTAATGGAGTTTATTTTTACGTAGAAGGGTTGTATCAATTCATGTGATGATGGGGAATTTTTCTCCTCATACCAAGTTACTTTAAATCAAAATTTCGTATTTATAGTTCCATGATGATGTAGTGTCATCCATGTGCTAGAGTCTGCAGATTTTAAGAGAAAGTCACATAATTTAAAACACGTACTTGTTGAATTATGTGCTTTCTGAAATTGATTGTGATGATATAAAGTAGGAAATACATGACTATGATTTTAATTGTTATATTTATATATGTATTTTCTAATAATAATTAAATTTTAAGGTCATTGTTATTGTTTTTTGGGTTTGTAGAATAAAAAAATCTTACTTCCATAAAGTGATTTGATTATTAAAATAGATGTAAATTTAAACTTGCAACCTTTTATAAAAAAACTCATGTTCTTAATCTAATAATCTCTATCCTAATTAAAATTATAAAATATAAAAGAATTTATTTTGCTAATTTACTTACGCACTCTCCTATGACCTTTCTAATGACCCAACCTCTTTCTAAGACTAAGGTATCCAGAATTATCTAAGAACCACAACCAAAGTGAGGAGGTTAGGATCCACCTAATAGGTTTCCCATTTAATACACCCATTATACATAAGTGAACTTACTATAGACTCAAACCTGGGCTCGTAAATAGTGTTTGGTACAAATCAACAACATCTTAAGGACAACAAACAATTATATATATATATATTATATATATATTAATAATATATAATATATAATATATTTACATATATATAATATAGATAATATATATATATATATATATTAATATATATATTATATAATATTAATAACTCACTTCCTATATAAGTAATTGGTCAAGCGAGTGTAGGTTAGTATGGTGGGATGGTTGGTTGTCTTTTGATGCAAGGTCAACCCTGCAAAACCCAGAATCTTTCACCAATGTGCTTATAAACATGCATCTCAGCATTTAACGCTATAACTTCACTTCATATAAAAATGTTTTTCTCACGATATCTCTGCAATTCAACACAACACAAATTAATTCCTTAGTCGCCTTCTATTTACCACGTGTTTTATTCAATAGCCACCGTATTTTGTTTGGAGCTCTTGGCCAGATTGTTATCTGCATTTAACTGTAATTCAACCATGCCTCAATAATACAAAACTCAATTATAGAAAAATATACACCAATCCATAAATCGAACCATACAATTTCTGAGATTCCAAACAATACATATGCACACAAAATCACTGAATTAATTAATTAAGAAATAAAATATTTACAAGAGAAATCATGGCCTATTCATGGCCTCTCATTCTTCATCCTCACTCTCACTTCCTCTCTCTCTGATGAATGCCTTTGAGGCTACATAATTTATAAAACTAAGCATCATCTAGAATCACCCAACTAAAAGCTCTAAGAGTCTACATGCAATGCATACATATGGTAAAATGCATCTTGAGGCTTTTTCCCATCTTTTTCCCTATTCTAAAATAGAAAAACTTTCCTTATCCCATAATGATCCACATTCACTGCTTTATGCCTGAAAACACTCCCTATTTTATTAAAAATAACAAAATATTTAAAATTATCACACCCCCCTTTTTATTCCATATTTACAAATGAAGAGGGTCTTGATGCTCGTGCATCATACACCCAACCTTAAAATTAATCATGATCTCCTGATCATGTGTTGGTATGCCTGGATCCCACACCTTGTGCTGCAAGTTTCCATTTGCCGCTGCTTTTGTCTGTTGTTCTTCTCCAGATCTCCACACTTTATGCTGCATCGCTCCACTAGCTGCACTTTCACAATCTTCTACTGTCTTTCTTTTACTGTTGCTTCTGCTGCTTCTCATCCTTACTGATGTCTTCTTTTGAGACACTTTCAACATGATTCTTCTGATTAATTCAATTTCCTTGTCCAATAAATCTTCAGACTATTGATTTCTTGTTGCTTGCTGAGCTAAGACGGCTTGCTCAGTTTTTACTATCACTTGCTGACTTCTTGCTTCTATGCTTGTTTCTGTTCTGACTACCACCCGATCATCCATCCCCTCTTGTCCTCTAGAACAGAAAAATTCTTCTCTCCTCAGCTGCGTCAAATGTTCTGCAACAATACCTGCATTCACAAAACACTTGTTAGAATAAAAATCATAAGGCATCAGTGCCTTACTTCCTTCTGCCAGCATTTCAGTATACTGATCCCAATCATTATTGAGATTACCACTCAGTCTTTCCTCAGCATCATCTTCTCCAGGAATGCATCTGTATTCTAGTTCATAAAAATAAACCTCTTTATTTTCATTCATCTCTGCCTTTATATTCTGAATTCTTATCTTCTGTACTTCTAGTCTCTTCTATAGAACACTTAACTCATGCCATAAACCTGTCATCTCCTTTGAGAAGATTTCTGTGCAATATTCAATACTTTCAAAAGCCAAGCTTCCTGTTGTTACCATCTCATCACCTGCATTCATGCACAACTTGTCAGTTTGAAAACTACAAGTTTTAACAGTCTCACTTTTCGGTTCAGATACCAGCTCTTCCAGCTGATCCTCTTCTTCATTTACATGAACTTCATCTTGTACTGCAACAACAAAAGCATTACTGCTTTCTTCTTCAAAGTACTTTTCTCTTGAAAGATTCTTTTCCATGCTTGTGACAGCTTCACAAGATTGCGTATCCTTCTCAACACCTGTAATCACATCACAATTGTCAGCTACAAAAATACATGGTTTTATATTATCCAGCTGATCTGGATTTACCCAATAACTCAAGAAATCATCAATGATCTTCTCCTCTATTTCACCAATGGAAACCTCCTCTTCCAACTCAGCTGCTCTGAGTTCTTCCCATCTCAACTGTACATCCATCATTTGCTCAAGCTTCCTCAGCTCCTCTGTTAACTACATGCTTATCTGTAAATCTATTTTCTGCTGTAGCCTCTGCCATTTCACTCTCTTCCTCAGCAGTAAACCATGTCTCTGGTCTTTCACATTTTCCTGCAACAACTCCATCAATAGCTCAAGATGAACTGATATCTCATCTTTCTCTTTCTCATACTCTTCCTGAGTCAACTGTTGTCTTATGCCATTTGCCTTGGCATATTTCTTCTCTTTTCTAATGTGGCCTCTTTCTGAACCTTTGCTCTCTCCTTTATGACTTTTAGTAGTCATCTCCTTCGCCATAAGTTCCTCACCTATGAGTTGCATGAAGCCTCTGCCACAGAAAACTCTCTTGCTGCCACTTACCTCACCAATCCTTCCCTCCGGATCTGGTCTTTTGGTAATCATAGTTCCTCTGCTGGAACCTTTTGAGCATCCTCCACTGCTCCTATAGGCTTCCCTCATCTGCAATTTTATTCAACCACTATTGAATCTTTAGGTTCTGCCACATTCACTTCTCCTTCTTCCCGCTGAGATTTCTTCACTATTCCTGTAAATCAATATTCATGAGTCCCAAAAATCATCACATGCAATTAACAAAAAACACTTGAACCTTCAAAAAGAGCTATTCCTGCTCTGATACCACCTGATGCAAGGTCAAACCTGCAAAACCCAGAATCTTTCACCAATGTGCTTATAAACATGCATCTCAGCATTTAACGCTATAACTTCACTTCATATAAAAATGTTTTTCACACAATATCTCTGCAATTCAACACAACACAAATTAATTCCTTACTCACCTTCTATTTACCACGTGTTTTATTCAATAGCCATCGTATTTTGTTTGGAGCTCTTGGCCAGATTGTTATCTGCATTTAACTGTAATTCAACCACGCCTCAACAATACAAAACTCAATTATAGAAAAATATACACCAATCCATAAATCGAACCATATAATTTCTGAGATTCCAAACAATACATATGCACACAAAATCACTGAATTAATTAATTAAGAAATAAAATATTTACAAGAGAAATCATGGCCTATTCATGGCCTCTCATTCTTCATCCTCACTCTCACTTCCTCTCTCTCTGATCAATGCCTTTGAGGCTACATAATTTATAAAACTAAGCATGATCTAGAATCACCCAACTAAAAGCTCTAAGAGTCTAC
>APFE031208553.1:0-10246 GCA_000404065.3 Pinus taeda
CCCTAATTCCCCTAGTTCCCCATCAACATCCCAAAGTTCCCCACTAATCCCTTCTTCTCCCACACAAGTTCTCCCATTCCATACTGTTATACCCTCTATACCTGTTACCCCTGTGATTCCTTTTGTTCCTCTTGTCCCAGTTGTCCTAGTTAACCCCCAGAATCCAGCAAACATGGCCAGGTATGCACCTCTGCAATTACCTGCCAATCCAGTGGCTTTACCTCAAGACTATCAAGCCAAAATAGCATATTTTGACTCCACTGGTCCTTATTCTGCCATCCAGCATGCCAAGAAAATGCAAGATCACTTTGAAAATTATGAAATAGATGATGAAACTGTAAGGATGAGAATATTTGTCCAAAGCTTGACAGGGGATGTGAGAACATGGTTCAGATCTCTACCTGCAAACAGCATCACTACCCCTGATGAACTCTACCAATCATTCACAAATAGATGGGAGAAGAAGAAGGACCCTTTACATATACTTGGTGAGTATGATATAATTAGAAGAGGTCCTCAAGAAATAGTATTGGAATATTGTGCTAGGTTCAACAATGTCTACAATGTTATACCTCAAAACCTAAGACCTCCCCTGGATTTAGCCTTATACAAATTCCCAGATGGATTTGACCCAGATATGGCCTACCAATTGAAAGAAAGAGCCCCTCAAACCCTTGAAGAAGCTCAGAGAGTTGCTGTAACGGTTGAAGCAAACCTGATTGCCAAGAGGAATAGGGCTAAAACAGAAAAGAGAGTTGTTTTCAAAGAAGAGCCCTCCGCCTTGGACCAAAAAATGGATGCAATAATTTCTGGTATGAAGAGGTTGGGCGATAGGGTAGAATCTGTGGAAAGAAAATCCTCATGGGAAGCACCACCAAACAATCCTAACAGGAACCCAAACTTTAGGAGAAACCTAAATCCTAGTGGGGGCAAAGCCAGCAATGACCCTGAAATAAGACCACCATTTCAAGAAAACTATACTGAGACATCCACATCCGAAGAACAAGCAGAGGACACTCATATCCACCTAATGGGGCTTGACAACAAGCAACAAGTCTTCTTGAGTCAAGAGGACCAGGATGAGGAAGATAGTAAACAGTTTCACACTAGTTCAGGGGAATCATTTGATTTTAAACAAGGTTATGACACTGCTGTCTATGAGGTTCATAAACAGTACAAATTGAGAAGTAGAACTGTAAATGTAACACAACCTGAGAAAACCAAGGATAAAACGCAGCCTAAAAGTGCCATAGTAGTGGAGCCAAATAACACAACTGATTCACCCACAAAAGAAATAACCATTGAAGACATTACTGAACAGTCATTGAATTCACCTATTCCATCAGTTGAACAGCCTAAACCAAGCAAAGGGCCTCAAGAGATGATCAGAAATAATAAACCTCCAAATCAGGAACAAACCTTAGCAGATAAAGAAAGTAAGCTCATCCATACTACCAAAACACAAACAGAAAAACCCTTTGATTTGGAAACTGAAATTGGAAAACTGAAGATAACTATACCTCTGGCAGAGCTAGCCAAAAATGAGATTTATAGACAGCAAATTCACAGATCTCTGCAACTCACCCATAGCAAAAACAAAGATAATGTGGACAACGTCAATGTATTGGATGACACCCCTGAATTGCTTTTTGGCCTGGAGGTTGATGGAAAAGTAGCAGGCTCAGGAATCCTACCCTTCTATGTCAGCTTGCATGTACATGACAAAATATTACACAATGCAATGTTTGACTCAGGTGCATCTCATAATCTAATGCCCAAATCTGTAATGGAAAGGTTGAATTTGGATATCACCAGACCATACAAGGACCTTTTTTCATTTGATTCCAGCCAAGTCAAGTGTCTAGGCCTAATAAAAGACCTATGTGTGTCTTTAGTCCAATATCCAAACAAAACCATCCTAATGGATGTAATTGTTGCTGACATTCCACCCAAATATGGGATGTTACTGTCAAGGTCATGGGGGGCTAAACTTCAAGGGTCTCTTCAACTAGACATGTCATATGCTACTATTACAGTCTTTGGTCAACCCAAAAGGTTGTATAGAGAGTCACTAATGAAATACATGGTCAGTAGTACAGAGAAGCCTCAAAACTTTCCCATTTATGCTGTCCACTCTGACATAGACTCATACATTCTTTACAATGACAGTAAAAACAGCAACACTAAGGAAAAGGCTCATATAATCCAAACAAATCAAACTGCTGAACAAGAAGACCCTGATATCCAAAACCTAACGGAATCAAACAATGCCAATATTCAGGACCACAAAACAAGCAACTGTGAAACCACAACAGTGAAACAAGATAATGAAACAATGGTTCCCCTAGAAAACAAAACAATTACACCAAGGGAGAAGGAAGTCATGCCGACCAAACCAAAAAATCAGCCTATACTCCAACTTACAAATTCATGCCTCACCGACCTTATCCAAAACCCCCTAGATAAGGAATCTCTATGGTTCCTAGAATTTGATGGATCAGTTAACAAGCTAGGGGCAGGAGCAGGAATATGGGTGCACAACAAAGAAAGCAGTTATGCAGAAGGTAGGGCTTACAGACTAAACTTTAGATGCACTAACAATATGGCTGAATATGAGGCCTTGTTACTAGGCCTCAAATTGGTAAAATCCCTGCAAATTACTAGAATATCAATCCTAGGGGATTCTGACTTGATTATCCAACAAGTTAAGGGCAATTTTGTTACCAAAGATAATAGACTCAGATCATACAGAGCTGTGGCTACTGAGTTACTTAAGTCTTTTGCTGATTTCCAAGTCACCAAAGTTCCTAGGTCACAGAACCTGCATGCTCACAGTCTAGCCACATTTGCAAGTACTTGCAAGCTACCCTTTGACCCCCATCACCATTTCACAGCTGAGGTAAAACACAGACCATCAGTCCCAAATAACATAAAAGACTGGCAAGTATTTGACAATGATGCACAAATCAAAGACTTTCTGAATTTGCAGGAAGAATTTTCAGGCCTCAATATTGATACTGAGCCAGCAAGTCAATCACAAATACTTGAGCCAGCAAGTCAATCACAAATACTTAATTTAAATAACAGCCAAGTACTGTCTCCCAAAACAGCCTACCAAATGCTAAATCCTACAATTTTCAATCTGAATAACATTCAAGAGATCCAGCAAATTGAGCATGAAGAGACACCAGAGGATGAAACTGAAATGATACAGCTAAAGAACAATCTTCTGCCCATAGGTTTAGCCCCATTAGAAGACACGTTTGATTCTAATGATGTCCCCAATAAACCAAAAATTGAACCCCTAAATACTACCATTGAAGAACATAACATAGGGACAGTTCAAAAGCCTAAAATCATAAAACTATCAGCTGCATTACCACCTGATCAAAAACCCAAGTATATTGATCTGTTTAAAGAATTTCAGGATGTGTTTGCATGGAGTTATGAGGACCTCAAGTCCTATGACACCTCTGTAATACAACACACAATCCCACTCAAGCCAAATCAAAAGCCCTTCAAACAAAAACTTAGAAGAATCAACCCTATGCTCCTCCCAGAAATGGAGCAAGAAGTACAAAAGATGTTTAAAGCAGGCATAATAGCACCAATCAGATTTTCTGATTCGATTTCAAACCTAGTCCCCACAAGGAAGAAAACAGGTGAAATAAGACTCTGTGTGGATTTAAGAAACCTCAACCAAGTGTCATTAAAAGACAACTACCCCCTACCAAAAATGGACCACATTTTGCAAAGAGTAGTAGGGGCCTCAAGGATTTCCTTGCTGGATGGCATTTCAGGCTTCAACCAAATTCTAGTCCACCCTGATGACCAAGACAAAACTGCATTCACAACCCCATGGGGAACATTTAAATATGTCAAAATGCCATTTGGTTTAAAAAACGCAGGAGCCACTTTCCAAAGAGCAATGGATATTGCTTTTGCCAAAGAAATTCATGACTTCCTAGTCATCTATTTGGATGACCTTACACCATTCTCCAAATCAAACCAAGAACATCTAAATCATCTCAGACAAATCTTTCTAAAATGCAGAAAATTTGGGATATCATTGAATCCCAAAAAATCCATTTTTGGTCTAGAAGAAGGTAAATTACTAGGTCACATTATTTCCAAGGATGGCATCAGAATTGATCCAGACAGAATACAAGCCATCCAACACATGCCCCATCCCAGGAATATAAAGGAATTACAGGCCTTTTTGGGAAAAATCAACTTTTTAAGAAGATTTATCCCAAACTTAGCTGAGCTTAGCAGACTACTTAATAACATGTTGAAAAAGGATTCCAAAGTTAAATGGACAGTAGATGCTAAACAAGCCTTTGAGAGCATCAAATTTGCTCTTACCCAAACTCCTGTCCTAACTAGCCCACAGTTTGATAGAGACTTCATCATATTCTCCTTTGCCTCTGAACATACAATTGCTGCAGTTTTACTACAGAAGGATGATCTAGGAAATGAAAACCCCATAGCCTTCTTTAGCAAAGCCCTAAGAGATGCTCCCCTCAAATATCAGATCATGGAAAAACAAGCCTATGCTTTGGTCAAGGCTATTAAGGATTTTAGGATTTATATCCTTTATTCCCATGTAATTGCCTATGTGCCAAGCCCAATTGTCAAAGATATACTTACACAAGAGAATTTAGAGGGCAGAAGAGGCAAGTGGATAGCAAGTATCTTGGAATTTGACATAGAAATAAAACCCACAAAACTTATAAAAGGGCAGGGCCTAGCAAAATTGATGTCTGAAACAAACTTCCAAGCCCTTAACATTAACCAACTAGACAGTGAACAGGAGCTGGCGACTCCAAAGATCAATGTAGCCTTTCAGCAATCCCCTTGGTATTCTGATATCTGTTATGTCTTGCAAAAACTGTGTGCCCCCCCAGGACTGTCTAGAACTAAGAGTAGGTTTGTAAAAATGAAAGCCTCAAAATTCTGTGTCATGGAAGAAAATCTGTTTTGGAGAAACCATGAGGGCATCTTGCTAAACTGTCTGATTGAAAATGAAGCCAACAAAATCATAGAAGAATTTCATGCAGGAGATTGTGGTGGGCATCTTTACTAGAAATCCACTGTGAACAAGATACTAAGAGCTGGATATTACTGGCCCACTATCTTTTCTGATGTCAAAAGATTTACAACTGCATGTCACAAATGTCAAGTGTTTGAAGGAAAGAGACAACTGCTGCCTCTAGCCCTGAGGCCTATTGCAACAGAGAGACCATTTCAGCAATGGGGCTTAGATTTCATTGGAGAAATCAATCCCTCCTCCTCAGGCCAGCATAGATGGATTCTTACAGCAACAGATTACTTCACAAAGTGGATTGAAGCAATCCCATGCAGACAAGCAAATGACTCCACCATTATCCAATTTCTGGAGACAAACATCCTGGCTAGATTTGGATGCCCTGACAAAATAATAACAGATAATGCTGCTGCATTCAGATCTAAAAAAATGGTCAATTTCTGTCACAAATTTCACATTACACTGGGCCACTCCACAACATACTATCCCCAAGGCAACAAGCTGGCAGAATCCTCAAACAAAAGCTTGGTAAATATCATCAAGAAAATATTAGAGGAAAACAAGAAAAATTGGCACAAGAAACTAGTCAATGCACTATGGGCAGACAGACTAACAACTAAAAGATCAATTGGGGTCAGCCCTTATGAATTAGTCTATGGTTTAGAGGCCAAATTCCCTTCATCATTAGGGATCCCTGCTATGAAGATACTCCAAGAATGCCAAGCTGAACCGAATGATATACAAAGAAGGATAAATCAGATTGTATGTTTGCAGCAAACCAGGGAGGAAGTTTATAACAGAGTCCAAGTTTTACAAGAAAAGCTAAAAAAGGAATTTGCCAGAAGGACCAAAGCAGAGGATTTCAACATAGGTGACAAGGTACTTAAGTGGGATTCAAGAAGAGAGAGCAAGGGTAAACATGGAAAGTTTGACTCCCTTTGGAGAGGACCATTCCTAATACAAGCAGTACAAGGAAACAATACCTATTTTCTGCAAGATTTGAACAAAACTGACTTAGAGGAAGGCCCTGTCAATGGCAGGATGCTCAAGCATTATTTTGATTACCTTCCATAAATAGAGCTGACCTGCTTTTGTACATAATTTGATGTATATAAACTCTGTATGTGTTGTATATATTGTTCTTTTTGAAGCATGAAAGTGAGATCATTTTGAAAGGCATTACAGATAAAGAGTGGAATTGAAAGACATGCTGTGTTTCAGTTCATCAGTCTACGTTTTGAGGAATCCAGGGTGATGAAGCTCCAAAGGTTCAAAACAAAAGCAGAAGGATCCAGGCATACTGACCTGCTGTTCTTGGCCTTTCAGAAGGAAAGACCATCCCCATGTGGAGCCACTGTTGGATACCTACACCAATAGGTTTCATATTTCATGATTTGATATCAAAGGTCCAAATATGCTCTGCTTTGATAAATGCAAAGATCCCATATTTTCCTAAGAAGACAATGTCTGTATCAGTTTTGATAAGAACTCATAGTTTGATGGGTGGTCCAATAGTCTAATCTGGATCATGCCATGTTTTCAATTTCCATGTTGTAGAATATAGAATGAAATCTGTCCAAACTGTCTAATCTTGGCAGATCAGTAGCTAGGTAGAGACGCTAAGGTTCCCAACTGCTTAATCTGGGACCTTGGAAGGAATAAGGGTTGTATTAGATAGGGAATGAAACCAAAAAAGCCAATGAAAAGAAAAGGCATTTAAAGGGTTTGCAAGTCCAAGTGCCCCCTCCAAGAAGGAACAAAAAATGCTAGGAAATCTAGTTGGGTAGGTAGATGGCGTTGCAGAAATGGTGTCCCTTTCAAAATCAAAATTGCTGAAACATCTACAGGAAGAGCAGCACTCTAGAGCATGACTAACTCCCTTGTTTCTCATTTGTACATCACTCATCACTAACACCCTTTCCCCAAGTTGCACAAAGCAAATAAATTCAAATGTTTTACATTCTTATGGCTTTAAGAAGCCACATTTCTTGTGCAAAAATCTTTTCATTTTGATCTACTCCTGATTTCAAGTTATTTTCAAAGAAAACTTGGTTGAACTAGCCCTCACTCCTATGTTCCCTCCATATTGACAACTAATTCTACTACTTAGCCCCCTATACCCCTTTATCCCTAGTATTATAAACACCATGGTGTATAAACCCCACAATGCATAAATATCCCCTCCTTGGCACTATAGCCATAATATTCTCTCCCTGGGACTTGATTTGACACCTGGTCAAGGTCAAGAACCCATGACTCACCTTTTGCTCCACCTCAAACCAGATTCCCTACCCCAAAGTGCCATTTTGCCTTGAAAAACCTTTAAACACCTTTAGAAACCCACAAAATTGCTCAAAGGGGCGGAAAACAGTGTTAAATCACCCTCCCCCCGCTTTATCATAAGGTCGGGGGTTATCTGCCTTTTCCATATTTCATAAAACCTGTTTAAACCCCGTTTCCTATAGTTTCCGCCTTTACCAATGATTTATGCCCAAAATGCATCAAAAACCCTCTTTCTAAAGTTGGCGGACCAAAACATTTTTGTAATAAAAAACCAGTGAAAATTCGCCAAAAGGAGCAAATAGCACGTGGAGGGTCCCGCCGTCCACGTCTGCAGAGAAAAACATTTGTTTATTGCCCACCCAGGAGCAGTACAGGTCGTGCAGGTTGCCTGCCCGATAACTGTCCGATCGCCCCGGTTTCAAATCTACGGCAGATGATCATTTCGGGCGGCCCCGACGTCCGCACATTAACTGAAGGAGCTACTACCGTCCGCGCAAGTTGGGCGCCCGACGACCGTCCGATCGCCCGCTGCCAGATCCACGGCCTGTATGAATATCGGAAGGCCTTACGTGTCTGACAGATACCTTTCGATATCTGTCAGATGCTTACGTCAGGCCAGCATCACACCAGGGGCACACGTCATTCTGTGATTGCATCGGACCATCGCCTGACAGTCCGTTCAACGTACAAGGCCGCTTCCGATATTGCGACACCTGTCCCGTCCACGTTTGCGCCCCGCTGCCATGCACGTCACCGCCAGTTCCTCCCGCCTCGTTCCCCATTCGTCCACCTGGCCGCCACCTCACCACCCCCGTGGACCGACCGTTGACCGCCACGTCACCCGGTGACGTCATGATGACGTCACCCAACCCGGGCCCTCATGACGACGTCATGCTGACGTCATCCATAAAGCACGCCAAAAAGGCCAAAAAGTCATATTTTCGCCAATTTTCACCATTTTTTCATATTTTTCGCAAATTACTGTTGAAGCTCTCTGCATGTAATTTACGACGTCCGCGCCACCAGTCAACCTGCAACCACTCTCAAGAGCACCCAGCGCGCAAATTCAGTTACGTTCTCCAATTCAGACCACTGTTTACCAGGTATTTCGGCCTCGTCCTCCTGTCAACTGGTTTTTCTTGAAATTTTCTGTAAAAACCACCTTAAAAGCCATTGAATTCGAAATTTCACCGATAAACCAACTGAACTCTGCCCAATTTGACTGTTTAGAGCTAAAACTTAGCGTCGGAGACCTCCAATTCACTGCAAATCCTATTAAAAAACCTACCCTGTTCGCGCAACCGTGAACTCTTGCATAACTCCCAAAACTGACAAGGGAGGCCTCCCTGCTACTGAAAAACCCTTCCCAAAAGGCCCAGCATTGTCATCCTGACTGCACACCAACCCTATCAAGCTCGGTCCCATCAGAATTCACTGTTTTAAAGCGACATTTCAAAGGTTACTTCTATAAACATGGAGACCCCTGAGATACTCAATGTCACTCCTCTAGATGCTCCTCAGAGAGAGCTAGACTGGCAAGATCTGGCAGACCTGGATTACCAGATCTCAGAAGACTCCAGAGAAGGATGCACCCCTCATCTTCACCTGCTAAGTGAGTTCAGGGCCAAGCACAGAGAGGGAACAGATATCCTAGGCATCTGGGAGTCTGCCCTGCTAACTTTTAAAATGCCTCTAGTTAGACAATTCCCTGATCTTATCTATCTATGTGCCAGTTGCTATGAGCCATCACAGAGAGCTGTTGTAAATCCCAAGGGTGAAGTTGTATTCTATACCACCCCTCAGGCCATCAGAGACATGGTTCAGTTCAGAACTGACAAGAAAATGGTTCCTTTGTCCCTACTGGACTTAATCAACAAAGGGACCAAAACACTCACAGAGGCAGAGATCCTGAGGTTTAATCAACTGTTTGTTAGTAAATCAGACACAATACTGCATCCTCCTATCTTTGATGGATACCTAAATCAACTTGGACTAGACCTGGCTCATATGGTGAGCTCAGTGCTGGGATACAGATCAATGGAGTATATAGAGGAAACGGTACTAGTTATGATGTTAATGTTTGCCCCTGGGAAGACCCCTGTCTGCTACAACTATGCCACATTCATCTCAGACAAAATACATGAGCAGTTCCTGCATTTACCCAGAGAGAGGGTGTTCAGATACACCTCTTATATTTATCATCTAATTTTATATCACCAATATGACAAATTCTCTTTTGAAATCAAAAGAAATGATGCAGCAGGAAACCCTAGATCAGTTGTATATTGGAGCTCAATCTTCCATGGCTATTTCTACTCACCCTATACATATTGTGAGTTCATAGATCTGTTCATTCATCCAACTCTTTCTCTACTTATGACAGAACCTCCTCCAAGACTCACTGAGGAAATGAAGAGGATACTGCAACTATCCACTGCTTACAGTATAGGGGACTGGTATTTCTACCAGCATCATACAGTGATTAGGATATATGGGTGTGAGCTGCGCCCTTTTAGGCTACCCAAGTTTGTGCCTATGAGGCTCTTTGCCCTGGAGTACTTCAGACAGTTTGCCTATGCAGATCTGATCCATTTCGCAGGTAGGGGCAAGAAAGCATAGCTTAAAGTTAAAAACCAGCTTGGGCATTTGGTTTTAAACAAAAGAGAAGGATGGAAGGAGGCAGAGAGAATGTTGGATCGCCTGGGCCTAACACAAAGCTTCCTGTGGAAACCATATGACCCCAATGGCTTCATATCTAAGAGAAGACTGAAATATAAACTCTCTAGTTATGAGCATAATAGCATGCTCCTCATAACAAGACATGCAAACCAGTCAAAATGGCATAAAAATACCTTGGTAGAGCCTCTCACCCAAGAAGAGCTAAATGACAGGGCTAGAAGACATTTATTGAAAATG
>APFE031208555.1:2819-15834 GCA_000404065.3 Pinus taeda
AGCTATAAGGATAGACTGTGACAGCCAAAGTGCAATTTCTTGGCAAAGAACCCTGCTTATCATTCAAAGACAAAGCACATTGATGTTCAGTATCACTTTGTGAGGGATATGATAGAAGACAAAAAGGTGTTGCTGGTAAAGGTGGACACTTTGAAGAATACTGCAGATGCATTGACAAAATCTATTAGCTCTGAGAAGTTCTCTTGGTGTAGAGAAACAATGGGTGTTTCAGGGCTGGAAAAATGACTAAGCTCTCCTGTGGCCCCCTGTGGAAAGAAAACAACAAGTCGGAGATTGTTGGGTTGTGTTATATTCTTTCCACATAGTTAACAGGGGGTTTGAGGGGTACCCGTAACCCCACTTTATGGGGTTCGGGGCAGCGCCCCGGAATATTTTGGTTTTGGACCCTATGTTAGGTTGGGCAGACCCACCTATGGTTTTGTGCATGATTTTCGCACATGTTTTTTTGACGCGATGGTTTTTGGTCCATGGTATTGGATGCGATGGTTTTTTGGTCCATGGTATTGGACATGATGGCTTTTTGGTCCATGGTATTGGATGCTTCGACATGTATAAATATGTATTGTAACATTGAAAGGAATATAATGAAAAATCAAGATGGTAGTCCCGGTTTTGGGATCCAGTGGGAAATCTCTGTGAATATGTATTTTATGTGTTATGCTCTCGCATTGTTTATTTTTCTATGATTTAGAATTCGTATGCAGGTAATTTTTGTACGGGGTTAAAACCTACAGGTAGTCCCAAAGGATTATTTTCCATCAGACCTCCTATATTTAATGGAACTAACTTTTTCATTTGGAAAATTAAGATGAGAGCATACTTGTAGGAACTAGGAGCTGATGTATGGGAAATAGTTGAAAGTAGATATCAATTTCTAGCCTCCACTCCTTCATACACTGTAGGAAATAAACAATATGTAACTAATGCAAAGGCTATAAATTCCATCTTGGGAAGTCTGGCCAAGACTGAGTTTTTGAAGGTAATGTATCTTAACACAACAAAGGGAATGTGGGATAAGATTGTCCAAATTTATGAAGGCGATAATAAGGTAAAAAGTGATAAACTTTAAACATTTAGAATTTAGTATGAGACATTGAAATGCATGATGATGAAAGAATTGCAACATTTTTTATTAGAGTAGATAAATTTGTGAATTCCATGAGAAATCTTGGTGAAGAAATAAAAGATGCCTCTATTATTGAAAAAATTATAAGATCTCTAACTCCGAGGTTTGAATCCAAAGTATCTCTTATTCATGAAATGTGGGAACTGAAAAGTCTTACACTTTCTCATCCCCATGGAATATTGACAACATTTGAGATGAATAAGGGTGGTCCTTTAGATATGAGAGAAGCAGCCTTCAAAGCTACCGCAAAAAGAAAAGAGAAGGAAGAACCAAGTTATGTATCAAAAGTAGATGAAGTAAACTTCGTAAAGAAACTTCAAGAGGGTACAAGAAGATTCATAGGTAAGTTTCCTTTCAAATGTTTTTCCTATTTTAGAGTTGTTCATTATGCTACTAAGTGTCCTTATAAAAAAAACTAGGAGAAAGGAAAAAAGCTCCCAAAATAAAGAGGAAGAGGTTTGAAAACAAGAGAAGTTTTTAAACACATGAAGACAATGATGGTCTTTCAAATGGTGAAGAAGGTGAGACTAATCAAGATTTTCACTTACTTGTGGAATTTGAAGATGATTATGATGATAATTTCATGGATGTCCTAGAAGAAAAGGATGCTTTTACAGATGTCAGCAAATATTCAAAATAGGGAGAAACCCTCTTTCTATTGATCAAGAATGAATAAGAGGAAGCATCATTTGGTATGAATTTTCATTCAAGATGTGATCCATTTTCTTGTCTATGCAACAATGATAGTGGTGATTATAGTGAAACCACTAAGTATTCACTGATGGGTAAAATTGAAAGTAAGCCTCTTGAAGAAGCAGATCAAGGAACATTAGAATCAAGGGACAATGAAGATGTGCCTATGCTAGGAAAAAATAATTATAAACAATAGAAAGGAAAGATGAAACATAATCTAATGAATCTCGATGTCTAGCATCTAGTGTGCAATGGTTACACCAAGTTTTCTCCATCAGACAAGGAAGTGAAAAATAATAGTAAGACTTTCAATAACATTTGTTGTAACATATATGATTCACTATTGAATAAGGTTATGCATTATACTACTAAAAAGAAAGTATGGGATAAGTTACAGGAAATAAATGAAGAAGTCCCAAAGGAAGATCTCTCAGGTAATCTTATATCTAACAATGTGTCCAAAATGGACAATGGAGTAGATGTTTCAAAAGAAGACAGGTTAGAAGAAATTGTTGATATTAGAACAAAACTTGATCTTGCTTTGAAAAATATTTTTCATCTTAATGATAAGTTGCAAGCTTATGATAACAAGGATCATGTCGGTATGGTATCTAACCAATATTGTGAAGGTATTGAAGCCAGGTCATCTCTCTAAAAGAAGATCTTGAAAAATCAAATAAGCAGAATGAAGATCTGCTTCATGTTTTTGAAGAATAAGAGAATGGATTGAAAGAAGAGATTCTCAAATTGAAACAACAATTAGAGGAAGAAGGAAAGATTGAAGAAATTTTTCAGAAGCAAGAAAAGCAATATCAGGTCAAGATAAATATCCTAAAAGGTAAATTAGAAGAAAAGGATAAACATTGGTGATTTCAAGATAGTGCTAATATTTTGGATAATAATATTAGTATCAAAGGTCTCCTACCATCAAATTTGGTATTGGTTTTCATTAAACTATTAAAGGTGAATCTAGCTCATAAGGTGAGGCAAGGAATTCAAATGTAAAATATGAAATTCTTAATAAGGAGATATGAATTCAGCCTCATCAAAAACCAAGGAAAGAAAGTCTTCGAAGGAAATCATTTACTCCTAACAACAGAAGTGTTAATAAATTTTATCCTCTGATCAATAATGTTCAATGCTCTATATTTCATAATTTTGGACATGTTATAGCTACTTGCAAAAGTAGAATGTTTCAAGCTAATAATTGTTTCATAGAAAGATCATCATCTTCCAGGTACTTTAAGGGATGTTATTTTACTTGCAATATGTTTGGGTACAAAGCCATTGATTACAATAGAAGGAAAATGAAACATATAAAATTTTATGCCTGCAAAAAGTTTGGGCATGTAGCAAAGGAATGCAAGAGCAAGTCTATGTATCGCTATAGACAACATGACAAGAAACTAGGTAAGAACATTATTATCAAAAATTATAGAAAAGGTGGATCCACCAATAAGCAAGAAAAATAAGAACAGATAAGGTGTGGTCTTTCTCTCTACTCATTTTAAGATGAATATGAATGGTACATAGATGGTGGATGTTCTCATCACATGAATGGACATAAGAATAACATGGAGTCTCTCAGGAAGAACCATCATGGTAATGTTTTTCTTGAAACTGATGTTTCACCAAAAGATCTAAGACAAGTTAAAGCCAAAATTAATAAAAATAGAGCAACAATTGATGCTTTGTTAGTTGAAGGGCTAAAGAAGAATATCCTAAGTGTAGGAAAAATGGAAGATAAGGGAAATGTAATTATGTTTCCATCAACCAAGTGTAAGGTTATCAATAAGTAACTGGAAAATTCATAATAACAGGATATAGAAATCCAGGCAAATTCTATGTGTTTAAAGATCGAAATTCTCATAGATATGAGAAAGGATCAGACTTATAGTAAAATAACATCTTACCTATTTCAATCTCTTATTCTTAAATGAATATTTCTAGCATTGGCTGCAGAAGTGGTGAGAGGTACTTGACCTCATAAAAAACAGAATATGGTTAGTGGGTCCTCAGGATCAAGGATGTGTAATATTAGGGGGAGTAACAGGTGTTATTTCTCATGGTTGTTCTTTTATTTTCATGTTGCTTATACTACTGACAGTGACCCTAGTGTAGTAACAGTGCACAAATATAGACATAATAGACTCAGGGATCTGAAAGTGTGAAATTTTAGTATTTCACTTTCTGTACGTAGATCTTATGAAGAAAAGACACATGTATACATGAGTTCTAAGATACACAGTCGCACATATTTTGGTTTGATAAATAAATAGTGGTATAGACTCATGAAAAGGGTCTGATATGCTTGAATCAATTATGAATTAGCTTTTCTGTTCTGATGGTTGAAGGTTATAGTCTGTTGATACTATTTGAAAGTGTTTTTGATGACTTGATGGATGACTAGGTTATGATGATTCCTAGATGATTCTTACTGATATATGAAATGATATGATCAGATATGACAATGAAAATTTGGCAGAGGTTCAAAGGGATCATTTTCTATGCTTTTGAAAATGCATTGTTGGAATTATCTTTTCTTCATACATAATGATTCTTTGGTGATGTTACTTATGTGGATGAATTTATTGAATGATAAATTTTCTATCCCATACTATGATGAACAATTGATTATGTTGAATATTGATGAAGTGGTGTTGGTGTGATAAATATTCTTATGAATAATTTGAGCCAAGAGAATGATGTTGTGAAGACATGGTCATATGCTAATGCTACATTTGTTGAATGATACCTGGAAACATGGCATATTGAAGAATGATGCTACACTATCCTATATTATGATGATTCTCACTTATGATGCTATGGCTACATAATAGGTCACACGTTCATGATACTGAAGCTACATTGTTCTACCTTACATATTGATGTTGAGTTGCTAGTGACATATGCTTATGGTGCAGATCATATATGGTGTATATTAGTTGTTAATGACTATCATGGTCTTGTTGAGGTCTTTGTATTGGTTATAAATGTCTTATCTATAATTTGATGTAAATTTCATGTAAAGACTTATGATGTAATCATTGTATAATTCAGTCATGTCTAGACTATTGTGATCAAGTCCTTCTGAATGTGTCATGTAATTTGTAACCCCACTGTGTTTGCGAAGTTGATGTAATAATGATGTCAAATATGTAAACCTAGTGTGATTGGGTGATTGATGTAAGTTTGAATCCTTGGTGATAGAACAAGTCATATGAGTCATAGAGTCATGTACTTCATTGTACATCCGTCAGAAACTTTAGCCTGTGCTTAGGGAGAGCATGATTGGTGTTCATACTCAGCAGTTCATATACATAAGTCTTCATTCAACATTTCGTCAGTCCTTTTCCCTTGATGTGAAAGGGGGAGGGTATCTTGGTGTTTGGATAAATGTTTAGAGAGTAGCTAGTTTTGGTTCTTAGCTTGATTTGTTTTGTAGGTATTTATAGGTTGTGGTGACCAAACACCAAAGTGGTTGCCATCAAGTCCAAAGGGGGAGATTTTTGGAATTATGAATTATGTGTTGTCCTTGATGGAACCCTACCTCATGAATGGAAACCTACTTGAGAAGTTGTCTCTTGCTAGAAACCTACTTGTTGAAGATGTAAATAATATGTGACAAATTGTTTTACAGATGTGACAGAGTGCTTTGGCAAAGGCATAACATTTCAGAGGCAGAGGTATAATAAAACTAAAATTTCAAGAAGTATACATGGATTCTATTAAGTAAAGCCACATACACACGCAAGTATGAAGAAGAAAATGCATGTCCAATTTCCACACCATGGTATTCTAAATGTCAAGGGTCCTTCGAATGGTATTTCCCTATATTATTGAGCCCAATAACAGATTTTTTGATCCCGTCTAAGAAAATTATCAACTACAGTATAGTTTTAACCTGTGGTATTGAAAAATACTAAGATACATAAAGTGATGAAGATCAAAGTGGTAAAATGTGTGCAAAGTGTGCAAGTGATGGAAATCCTATAAATAGTTAGATATGAAGAAAATATGCATGTTATGAGCTATTGATGCTTTCCTTGATCTAAACTAAGTATGCACCTGAGAGCTTGATTATGGATAAAATCCAATAGATCTGAGATGAGAATCATAATTATGGGGTGATTTGATTTCTGTTGATGGTGTCTTAATGAATGATTTTTCTGCGTATGCCAAGATCTGGGCACGTTTGAAGTTTTGTGTCGCAGAAAACATTTGACTCTTAATTTTTAGATATGTACATGTTATTTATAGCATATAAGGTGCATACACACATAGATGTGTTTCTGGTAAGTCGCATACATGCGAGTTTAGTTCCTAAAAAATGCATACACATCTATATATGCTTTGAAGAAAGCATGTACAAAAAGTAGGGTTTTGATGAAAAGGATATATTATCAGTTTAATCAGTCTTGATGTGTTTTTGTTTTCTGTCAATGAAGGCTTATTGATTATCTATGCTTAAAAAATGATGTCTTAATTATGAATTGATTGGTTGAAGAATGTTTAAGTTACTTGCTGGTTGTGATTAAAGTTAAGTGAAGAATCTATGGTTGTCTCAGAATGAGACAGTAGATCTGAGTAAGATCCAGTGTTTGTTTTAGAATGGAAATGGTTCAATTTTGAGTTTTTAGTGGTTGAATATTTGTACGTGATTATACTTTAGGAAAAACACGTACATACATGGGTTTTCTAATGTTAAGTAGCATATACATTTTGATAGATGATTGATCAAGGTTTACAATAATAGGATCTGATTATGTTATGTTCACTATGACATTTTGTATTCTAGTTACAATGATCTAATTGTTCTAGTTGATTGGTTGAGTTTTTGGTTTAGTTTTAGCTAATTAGTTTTGAGTGATTGGTTGAGTCAATTGTGTCAGAGATTGATGATTATGTTACAATCACAAAGTTCTGTTTTGATGATTTTTTTTTTGCTTAAATTTTGGTAGTGGGTCAATTTTGAAAATTTGATGAAACATGCCCTACAAGTTATGATGTGTTGTAGCAAGTGGATCCAGTATGAAAATTTATGAAACATGGTCCCCAGAGTTGAGGGAGTTGGATCTTCCTTCCACTAGTAGTTGGTAAATTAGATTAGGTGTTTAGAGCTCCATTATAGTAGCAGTTGGAGAAGAGTGAAGGTTGTAGCCTTTCTACAAGTTGGTGCATATGTATTGGTATGACTATATGCCAATACAAGATCCAGGAGGTTGGAGATCCCTTGCAAAATGAGCTGGTGTACGAGAGAAGGCTATAGCCTTCTATAGGTGGATGCCTACGTATTGGTATGAGTCTACGCCAATATAATATTGTAAAATATTTTCTTTACATTTAAAAAAAGACAAAAATGATAACAATATGTGGTTTTTTACCACATTGTGTTTCCACCTTAAATCATGGTGTTCATGTGTTTTTCTTATTTGTGATGGTTTATTTTGTTGTTACAGAACATGGTTACTTTTTATCTAATGTTTAATAAAGTACTAAAGCACTAGCTTAAGATAAACAAATGAGGTGTTAACTGAAACATAAGTTTACTGGATATATGTTAGTTGTCTTAAGATCAGTTGAATACATACACGGGTTCCCCTAAGAAAAGTCACATACATAAATTAGAATATGAAATAAAAATTTAATGATTTGAAAATATTGATTCACCCCCTCCCCTCTTAGTATTTTTCCCAAAAATTGGGATCAGAAAATGTCCTTTGGTAGAATTTTGATCGCTTGAAGGAGATCTGTCAAGATGGGTTGTCATGAAGAGGTATTTTCTATTAGACCTCCTATATTTAATGGAACTAACATTCTCTTTTGGAAATTTAGAATGGGAACATACTCACAAGTAATAGGAGTTGATGTATGGGAAATAGTTGATAGTGGATATCAATTTCCAACCTCCATTCCTTTAGAAACTACAGGAAAGAAACAGTATGAAACCAATTCAAAGGTTTTAAATGCCATATTGGGATATCTAACTGAGCCCGAGTTTCTGAAGGTAATGCAACTGAACATAGAAAGGGGAATATGGGATAATATTATCCAAAGTTATTAAGGTAGCACCAAGGTAAAAAGTGCTAAACTTTGAACATTCAGAATTCAGTACGAGACATTGAAAATTCCTGATGATGAAAGAATAGCAACATTTTTTCTTAGAGTAGATGAAGTTGAGAATTCCATGAGAGATCTTGGTTAAGAAATAAAATATGCCTCTATTATTGAAAATATTCTCAGATCTCTAAGTCCAAAGTTTGAATCCAAAGTATTTTCTCTTGAAGAAATGCAGGATCTAAAAATTCTTACACTTGATTAGCTCCATGGAATATTGACAACATTTGAGATGAAGAAAGTGGTCCTTCAGATATGAGAGAACTAGACTTCAAAGTTAATGAAAAAGGAAAGAGAAGGAAGAATCAAGTTATGTATCAAAAGAATATGAAGAAGACATCATAAAGAAACTCAAAGTGGGTACATGAAGATTTAGAGGTAAGATTCCTTACAAATGATTTTCTTGTGGTAGAGTTGGGCATTATCCCGCTAAGTGTCATTGTAAACAAAATTAGGAGAAAGGAAAAGAATCTCCCAAAATAAACAGGAAGAGGGTTGAAAACAAGAGAATTTTTTATACACATGAAGATAGTGATGGTCTTTCAAATGGTGGAGAAGGTAAGTTTGATCAATATTTTCACTTACTTATGGCATTTGAAGATGAGTTTAATGATAGTTTCATGGATGCCTTAGAAGAAAAGGATGCTTTTACAAATGTAAGCAAATATTCAAAATAGTGAGCAACCCTCTTTGTATTGATCAATAATGAAGAAGAAGAAACATCATCAAGTACATATTTTTGTTAAAGATGTGATCCATTTTATTGTCTATGCAACAATGATAGTGAAACCACCGAGTATGCACTTATGGGTAAAAGTGAAAGTAAGTATCTTGAGGTAGTAGATCAAGGCAAGTTAGAGTGAATGGACAATGTAGATGTGCATATGCTAAGCAAAGATAATTATCAACAATGGAAAGGAAATATGAAACATAATCTAATGAATCTCGATGTATGGCATCTAGTGTGAAATGGTTACGCCAAGTTCCCTCCATCAGAAAAGGAAGTGCAAAAGAACAATAAGGCTTTGAGTAACATCTTTTGTAGTATATATAATTCAATTTTGAATCAGGTTATGCATTATACTACTACAAACCAAGTATGGGATAAGTTACAAGAAATTCATGAAGAAGACCCAAAGGAATATTTCTTAGGTAACATTATATCGAAAAATTTGTCCAAAATGGAAAATGGACATGATGTTTCAAAATAGGACAAATTAGAAGAAACTGTTGATCTCATAACAAAACTTAGTCTTTCTTTGAAAAATATTGTTAATATTAATGATAATTTATAGCCTTATGATAACAAGGATCTTGTTGGTATTGTATCTAACAAATATTGTGAAGGTATTAAAGTTGGTTTCATCTCTTTAAAAGTAGATCTTGAAAAAAAAAAGTGGAATGAACATGTAATTCAAGTTTTTGAAGGACAAGAGAATGGGATAAAAGAAGAGATTCTCAAATTGAAACAACAAGTGGAGGAAGGAACAACTTTGGGCATGTAACAAAATAATACAGGAACAAGTTTATAGATCACTACAGACAGTAAGATAAGCAACCAGATAAGAACATTATTATCAAAAATATTAAGAAAGATGAATCCACCAATCAACAAGAAAAAGAGGAACAAATAAGGTGTGGTTTTTCTCTCTACTCATTTGAAGATGAATATGAATGGTACATAGATAGTGGATGTTCTCATCACATGACTAGAGATAAGAGTAAAATGGAGTCTCTCTAGAAGAATCATCATGGTAATGTTAGTCTTGGAACTAATGTTTCAGCAAAAGTTCTAGTATAAGGTAAATATAGAATTAATAAAACTAGAGAAACAACAAATTATTTGTTAGCTTAAGGGCTAAAGAAGAATATCCTAAGTGTAGGACAAATGAAAGATAAGGGAAATATAATTGTGTTTACATCAACCAAGTGTAAGGTTATAAATGAAGTATATGGAAAAGTCATAATAAGAGGATATAAAAATCAAGACAAATTATGTGTCTGAAGATTAGAATTCCCATAGATATGAGAAAGGATCAGACTTTGAGTAAAAGAAGATTGTCCCTATTACAGTCTCTTATTCTTAAATGAATATTTCTAACATTGACTGCAAAAGTGGTGAGACATAATTGACCTCATGAAAAAAAAAAGATGGTTAGCAGGTCCTCAGGATCAGTGATGTGTAATCTTAGGGGGAGTAATACATGTTAATTGCCATGATGTTTTTCTATTTTCATGCTTCTTATACTACTAAAAATGACTCTGGTGTAGTAACAATGCACATATATAGACAAAAAAACTCAGGGAGCTGAAAGTGTGAAATTTCAGTGTTTCACCTTCTGGATGCGATCTTGTGAAGAAAATACGTGTGTATACGTGAGTTCTAAGCTGCACAGTGGCATATATTTTTGTTTTATGAAGAAATAGTGGGCAAAATTAGGAAAAGGGTCTGATCTTCTTCAGTCAGTTATTAATTAGATTTTCTGTACAAATGGTTGAAGGCTACAGTCTCTTGAGGCTATTTGAAAATGCTTTTGATGACTTGATGTATGATTGGTTGATGATGATTCCTTGATGATGGTTACTGATATACGAAAAGATATGATCAGATCTAACAATGAATAGTTGGCATGGGTTCAGGGGGATCATTTTCTATTGTTATAATAATGCATTGTTGGCATTATGTTTGCTTCATACATAATGATTCTTTGGTGATATTGCTTATGTTGATGAATTTATTGAATGATGAATTTTATATCTCATACTATAATGAAAATTTGATTATGTTGCATATTGATTAAGTGGTGTTGGTGTCATAAATCTTCTTATGAAGAATTTTGGCCAAGAGAATGATGTTCTGGAGACATGGTCATATGCTCGTGCTACATCCATTGAATGATACTTGGAAACATGGCATATTCAAGAATGATGCTACATCATCCTATCTTATGATGATTCTCACTTATGATGTTGTAGTTCCATACCAGGTGAAAGCATGGAAAATTTTAAGGATGGAAATTTATCTTAAAGTTTAAAAACCTTGACGAATCTTACCAGACCCTAATATGCAAACTATAAAAGATTTGGAGATATATTTCTGAAAATATTTAAATTTCTATTGATTTTATATATTGTTTCTATAAAAGTTAAGCGTTATTTAAAGTAAAATAATTTTAGACTACAAAATTTGGGTGAATCATTCATAGAAAAAATGGAAATTACTAAATGTATTTTTTGGAAAAAGCATGGAAAATTAGCCCACTTGTGAATATTAGACCATAAATTTTACCGTGGGTCAAAGGTTGATGATATTCAAGCTACATTGTTCTATGTTACATATTGATGATGACTTTCTACTGGTAGATGCTTAGGGTGTAGATCATATATCACGTATGATAGTTGTTAATGACTATCATGGTATTTTTGAGGTCTTTGGTCTTGGTGATAAATGTATTATCTATCATTTAATGTGAAGGTCGTGTAAATACCTATGATGTAATAATTGTGGAATGCAATCATGTATGGACTATTTTGTTCAAGTCCTTCTGGATATGTGATGTAATTTGTAACCCCACTATGTTTGGGAAGTTGATGTAATAATGATGTCAAATATGTAAAACCACTGTGATTGCGTGATTGATATAAGGTTGAGCCCTTGGTGATAGAAAGAGTCATATGAGTCATAGATTCATGTACTTCATTGTACATCCATCAGAAAATTCAACATTTTCCAAGGGGGAGCATGATCAATGTTGATATCAGGACATAGTTACTAATCACAAGGGAACTATTACCTCAAAATGGGTTCTCTAGCCTAGAAACCCCCAGAAAAACATGAAAAAAACAACCCAAAAATGAAAATTATCTATTCCAAAACAATGTTTTTTTAGGGTAAATTTTCAACATTTTTTCTAAATGGAAGTAAAAACCATTTTTTTGCAAAACAGATGAAAAAACACCCTTAAAAAAATAAGAGTTGATTATGGAATAACAGAAAAAAAATAGGCTACAATTTTGAAATTTTTTAGCAATGGAATTAAAGATAAAATATTCAGAGTTTGAAAAACTGTAAAATTCCAACAATTCTTGTACATGATATTAAAGATAAAATATCATATCTCAAATCCTAATAATTCCAACAATTTTCATCTATGTTGTTAAAGATAAAATATCATGACTTAGAAAAACATTAAAATCTTGACAATTTTTCAACCATGCAATTAAAAGCAAAGATTATGATTACAAAAAAATATCAATTTTTCAAAATATTTCAAGCGTGACATTAAGGAAAAATCTCATGACATAAATCTTTAAAACAAACTTCCAAGAGTAAGTTATTCTTTAAATGCTAAATATATAGCGATTTTCAAATCTTAGGCTAACACTACTCAACACATTGCGAGAAAAATTTAAAAATCAACCATCAAGTTGACATGTAGTGTATGTGAACTTGACCCGTTGTAATGAAAACTTAAAGACAAACCATGAAATTGATACATTGTGGGGGCACATGGTTCATTATAGCAAAAATTTTAAAATCAACAATCAAATTTCCCATAATGGGATCGGGTTGCTAGAAGAGCATCGACATGGACTCTGTAGAAAAATAAATAACAATAAAAACAAAATAGAAAATAAATGTATAAAGAAAAAAAATGAAAAATACAAAAGAAAACAAAAATTCAAATGTTGAAAAAAATAAAAGAAATAAAAAAAAAAAAAACACACGCACACAAAAAGAATAATACAAAAGAAAATAAATTTATAAATAATGAAAGAAAAATAAAACAATTAAAAATACACAAAAAATAAAAAAAAATAAAAAACAAAAATCTCCAAAATATAAAAAAACAAAAAACAAAAAAAAATAATACAAAAGAGAAAAAAAAAATAAATATTATAAACAATTTAAGAACAGGGAAAAAAAAGAAAAAAAAAACACAAAAAATAATGCAAAAGACACCAAAAATTTAAATATTATAAATAATTCAAAACAGTAAAAAAAACACAAAAAATAATGCACAAGACACCAAAATTCAAACATAGGAAAAAAAAAAA
>APFE031208561.1:0-28025 GCA_000404065.3 Pinus taeda
AAGGTAGCAATGCAACTGCCTTGCAGTTTGATGAAAGAGTTTGATCCTTATTGACGGAGGAGATGAGACAGAAAAATATGGAGAGCCAAAATGGTGATGCCTTTTCTGTACGAGGAATGTCCTGGAACATAAAAAAAAATAAGTCATCAAGTGGGAGCTCTAAATCTAGAGGGAGATCTAAATCTCCAGGAAAACCTGTAAAGGTGTGCTGGAAATGCGGAAAGGAAGGGAACTACAAAAGGGATGGTAAATCTAAAGCTCCTAACAAAGAAAAGGGATCTGATGATGCTCCTTCTGCAGAAGTGAAAACCACCTCAGATGAAGGTGGGGATGTGTACTTGGCTTCTTCAAGTACACATGTATATCATGAGGCATGGTTGATTGACTCAGGTGCATCCTTTCACTTCACTTCCAATAGAGAGTGGTTCTATGAGTATGAGAAATATGATCGTGGTGATGTCTTCTTGGAGGATGATAGGAAGGCTAAAATCATTGCTCTCAAATAATTTAAGTTGAATTTGCAAGGTGGAAGGATTAGAACACTTTTGGGTGTTCTGCATATTCCTGCATTTGCCAGAAATATGATTTCTGGAAGCAAGTTGGATGATGCAGGTGTAAAAATAGTGTTCGAGAAGGATACCTACAAGATGACTCCGGGAGCACTAGTATTGATGTGGGAAGTTCGGATTGGAACTCTGTACAAGCTACAAGGTAGCACTGTTGTTGATGGGTGAAACAGTTCTGTGGTTCCTGAAAATGGAGAAGAAAATCTAGTGGTCTTGTTGGCTTACTGGGGCCTAACCCAGGTTTAGAATTGATTTAGCCAAACAAATCCTTGTACTACTTGTTCTTTTGTCAACAGTCTGTGGAGCACGGACTGAGGTCTCACCCGAAGTAGTATGGGAGGGTGATAGAACCAGGTTTCCGCGGTTTGACCCTGCAGGTAGGTTGCTTCACGCACTTTCCCACACTTCGCAAACTGATATACTACCTACGTGAAATCTTACTTAGGGGATGATCATTGTGCTTCTGCGTTATTACCCAAGACTTTATTGGTGTTCCAATGTTAGTGATTATCTTAGCTTTAAGTTATACTTAACAACATAAACCAGTGATACAGGTGTGCGCAGTAAATAAACAGTACATTTGCAAATTATATCAAACATGCATTAGCACAAGAACAGATACAAAAAATTATGATAAAACCTCTCTTTATTAATTCCTTCCTCGGTTACAGACTCGACTTTGCCCTGCGCACTCAGTTGCAGGGGTCCCCACACTCAGCTGCAGACTACTAGGCCTCTGCACACTCAGTTGCAGAGCCGTCTCCTACTCTACGAACCAAAGACACACTTCACATTGTGAATCAATCACTTAGACTTGTCATGCTCATCTTCTATTATCTATCTTATCCACACTTAGAGCCTCGCTCTATTTATACAATCCCATGGTCCGCGGACCATGGGTAGGTCTCTTTAGCTGACATAACATTACAAAACTAGGGCGGACAACCCTATGACTCTATCATACTTTCGCACTCTGTGCCCACATTTCGCGGAGCTTTACAACAATATTAGGTCAAAACTTGGGCTTTGAGCCCCAAAACATGCCTTGGGGGGATTCCATTCCCAAGAGGCCCCCAACACAAACATCATGACTCGCCCTCGAGTCACTCGGTCGACACAGCAATCTTTGCACGGAGTCCCTCTAACTGTTCTCGAACTGTACTGAGGTCAGCAACGCATTGAGCTATTCCTTGTTGGATCTATTGCATCCACTATTCCAAAACCTCTGTGTCTGAATTTATTCAATGCATCTATACCGGTATCCCCTGTATATGTTTATAGTCCCGCGCCTTTCTCCGGATCCTTGGACCACGAAGACTATGCTTCTGCTAGTTAGTCAGATAGCTGGGCCACCTATGTAGGGCTTCAAGTGGCCACCATTCACTTTGCCTAGAAAAGGCTCTCCATTTAGTTTAGCTAGTTGTACTGCGCCCCCATTCGTGACCTCCTTAACACGTACGGTCCTAGCCAATGCATTCTGAATTTTCCTAGGAATTTTCCAAACTTACTATCATACAGCAATACTAAGTCATTTACCTTGAAGATGCGTAGCTTAATATGGTGATCATGCAGGGCCTTTTCATGCTGCTTTTGTATCTGCTAATGAAAAATAGTGAGGAACCGTTCCTCCTCAAGTTCTTCCAATTGCGCGAGCCCTTCTTCCAGAGCTTCGCGGCCCATCATACCTGTGAGCACTGCTATTCACAGACTAGGTACAATATACTCCATCAACATGACAACTTCCATGCCATAAACTAACCGGAAAGGTGTTTGTCCTGTCAGTTTCTTGCACGTTGTCCTATAGGCGCATAGAACTGCTGGTACGCGCAAGTCCCAGCTAGTTTGCTTCTCATGGTGGACCGCGTTCAGCACTTCACGTACTTTGTCAAAGGCTTCCACACGGATAATCTTCAGCGCGCTTGGTCTTATCATACTTCGTCATTCACACCATTGTCTTGCTCGCTCCTGCTTGTTGGTCATGCTTCCAATCGCGAGGACGGTGTGCGTTCATGCAGGTTGCGCACCATACACCTGTACCCATCTGGAGAGGTGGGCGTGCAAGTTGTTTCGTCCATCATACTAGGCTTTCATCTACATTTGAGGCTTTCCAAACCACATGAGCATCATCCTTCTGCATTCGTGCCAGTCCTCAAAACTTCTTTGATTCGTACCCCACCATCTTGCGGACATAGAGTGTAGTGCCCATTTCAGAGCGTCGAAATGTTGTTGTTTCGGTACTTCTCTTTCAAACTTGTTCAGGAAATCGTCCACCTCTCTCAATCCGTCATGCACAGGCGGATCTCTTACCTCTATTGTCACGTAGCGCAGCGACCTTATCATCATATTACAATTGAGCGTGGTTACCTCGTGTAACCGGTTCTGCCATCGTTCTATCTGTTCATTCGAATTTGAGGTGCAAGAGCTTTCGCGCTCCCATGAGATCCTGCCATCTGCGGTTGGATTCACCCAATCCTGATCCCACATTGTTATCTTGTAAATACAGTCTAGGTCATCATCGCTATCATAGTCGTGCATCGGCTCTGTGTACCGCAATCCTTCCGCAGGGTCTAAAGATACCACTACGCGCAGTGACTTTTTCTCGAAAATCATTTTACACTTCTTTAGATTTATCACTCCGTTCATGTCAGTGGCCCAGTCTATTCCTAGTAGTGCGAGATAGGGATTGCTTTCATCAACAATTTCTATCACTTCGAAATCTGCAAGCACGCTCGCACCTTCAATATCCACCGTTATTCCCTGCAATCTTCTGTAGTATACGTAGGGGGGATAATATGGGGTACAAAGGAAGGTACCCAAGGGAATAATGTAATAATGGGATGGGCCATCGTAATAAATAAGGTGGTTAACCCATATCATGTAAGGTACCACAAGTAGTTAGCAATAATGTAATAAGCCCATGGTATTAGATAGATGGTATTGAGGGAACCATGGTAATGACCCATGGTATTTGTATGTATGAGGCCTATATAGAGGCTAGAGACTCCCCATTGAGAGATGTCAAGGATTATTGTATGAATAGGCATATGGCCTGTGGAGTGTTCTCCTTCCTTAAGGAGTGAATGTATGGTGTTACCCTACCTTAAGGGTTTGATTAATAAAGTGAAGCATTTCTATATTCAAATCTAGTTATTCTTGGCTATATTTGTATTATATTATATTTTTGGATCAGATCTATAACATCTTCCCATGGGTAGGATCTGTTGCTGGTTCATCATTCACAGCTAGATCGGTGACCATTGTAGTGCAGGCCTACCCATGTGCTCCCATGTCTGCTTTGGCAGGACGTTCGCGTTTGATCCTAGATCCAGAATCACTTGTCCCATTTCATATTCCCTGATCTACGCAGTCAATCTCATCTCCCTTCCTGTCTACATTGTGTGCTTCCCGAGCTTCCAGACTACGTGCGGTTCTCTTGGCGCAGTCCCACCACATCTAGTAATGAGTTCTTGTAGTCCCTTCATAGCTTCGCTATCGCGCAGCAGCTTCATGCATGTCTCCAGAAAGGTAGTGAGCATTGATGGGTCCATTTATGGTTCTAGTTTGTCTTTACTACCTGAAGTGGAGGCCTCCGTGAAGCTCTTCTTAGCTTCCATGAATGTCTCCTTAGTGCACTCTAGATCAAATTCAGGTTCCTTCATTGGAGCCTTGCAAACATAGGCACTCTCCTTGAGCTGCTTTCCTTTGTCATCCCCCATCGTAATACCACTTTGAAGCACAATGTTTACATTCGGATCTTCCTCGCGTGGCTCAAACCTCATCATTTGCAGGTTTTAAGTTGGGGGAGGTTGGAGTGTTCCTTTATCACTTAACCTCACTGTTAGCATGGGGTAGTCCTCTGTCTCATGATCAAACTAGGTAAAATATAAGCATGATGCTCTCGTCAGATTTGTACAATCACGAGCATAATGTCCCGGTCCTCCGCAATTGTAACTTATCAATTGTTCACGACCTCTCCCTAGTCCCATTCCACCTCGACCTCGTCTCCGCCCCTAAAATCCAGTGCGTGCCATCCCTACATTTTGATCGAGGGCTCATGTTTCGTTCTAAACTTTGTAGGTAGGAGTCTGATCCATCATTAGTTCATAACTTCTATAGGTGCACTCATCATCGCCTACTGATCTGCAGAAATTATAGAACAACTACTGAGAACTCTGTGTATACTTCTGTAATAGATGGTAGTTATCTGTAGCATGCTTCCCACTTATCTGACAAATCACGCACCATAATGCAAGCACCTCGCGTGGTCCTGCTTGTGCCTATGGTTTCAATAACATTAGTCCTGCTGCTGCCAACTAGTTTGCAAATACTAGACAATGGTCCTTGTCATATCCCTGTCCTTTGCACTTTATGCACCATACCTCCTCGCGCGCTTCTGGGCAAGCTGTCCTATCTTGTTTCAAACTCTGCATCTCAATACACAAGTTTTTCAACTACTCGTGGATTTGTTGAACTCCCAGGTTAGGATCTTGTATTGGGGTATCATGCAGTCTCATTACGATCTCTAAGGCCTCAGCCTAAGTGGATATCTTTTTCTATGACAACGTAGTCCTTAGATGCGGCGTTAGTGATGCTACAAACCATGCACGGTGTTGTCCATCCGTGAAGGTCGTGTTGGCTTCATGAATCATACCCTTCAGTCTCTGATCTAGCTCCCAGGGGGTCTCGCCTAGAAGCATCACGATTTCCTTAAATCCGATGATCGACTATGTCTCTGACTTTGGCCTGCTAAATACCCTATTTAGCATGGCTTGGATATCTGCAATCCCTGTGTTTGGATTTTCATTGGAATGCTTAATGTACCACGTTAGTGCGCGATCCTGCAAAGTGCTGACTAACGTTGCTTTCTTTATATTGTCATCTATGACTCCCTGCATTTCCCATACAGCCTTTACCACAAACCAAAACTAGTCCAGGTCTTCGTTCCCTACTCCTTTGAACACCAGCAACTATATCGCACTCGCCATATTGAACTATGGTGGTGGCAGAGGTGGTGTGCGCGAAGACGGGGGTGAAGATGTTGAAACTGGTGGTGGTGTAGGTGGGGGTGGTATGTGCGAAAATCGCTACTTTATCAGACTGATCGTACTTCTTGGGGAAACTTTTGTGAGCTCCTCGTCGCTTTCCCACAGAGGTGAATCAAGGGGCTAGACTCTAGTTCTGAGCTACCTTCGTCTCTGTAGATCCTCCCACTCCGCATAGCCCCAAACATCAATTTATTCGCATAACCCGCTTTTCACATAGTAGCATTTTAATCCAAGTGTTCAAAGATTTTATGTACATACCTCGCGGTCCTTTGAGGAAGCGTTGTTCCGCCTCACTATAGCTGACCGAAGTATCTACCGTGAACTCGATGATAAATCCTCCTATAATTCAATCGACCCAATGGTCCACAGCATGCGCAATCTTATCTTCTGATGCTTCCAATCTGCGCACCAACTCTGGAGTCCACACAATCATTTTGTTGAGCCTACCCCTTCCCTGACTATTTGCTAGCTTCACGATCCACTCGTACAACTCAAAGGGGAAGGATGCAAAGAAAATTTCATGGATTTCCGTATGTAAGTAGCAATGGATTTTTGCAGAGTTCCAGTTGGGGCAAGGTAGGCAGTAGTTCTGATGCTTTAGATGAAATGAATGGGTAGAAAAGACCGCCAAGGAGCTGAAGAGGGAGGCTACAAGAATCCTCTCCAAACAGATGAAAATATGTAAAACTAAACAAAGTTTAAGGCAGAGCACCATAAGCTAATGAATTCTACCTTTGTCACTCGATTTGTTTAGTTTCAGAAGCAAAGAGAAGGGAAATGGCATACATAAAACATCAATGAACTTACAATTACATGAGGAAAAAACACCATCAAAACACAGAGCCACAAGGATCCCAACAAGTGCTGCAAAACCCTGGTCTTTCCTTTGCCAAAAATGCAGAAATCAAATGTACAATGAAGTGCCAAGCAATCCCAAGTGTCCAACATTCTACCAAAATCCAACCCCTACACTATGAAATTCACAAAATATATACATTTTCTCATCGTTGTACTAAGGGAGTGAGCTCAACCATTTTCTTCAAAATAGAATTAGTTACATTAAACTTGGGCCGAATTTCTGAAAATAGATGTTGACGATGAACTCGTATCTCCTAAATCATAGCACCTGTTACAAAACGAAAAGAGGTTTGTGTAGATAAGGTCATGTTGGAGAAAAACCTCTCTAAAATTTGGGAACTTCGTTTCCAGTAGCTCGCAATCTGTTCCACAAAATCATCTCTAAAACAGAAAATCATTAAAAATTTAAATCTGTGAAAATGAGCTGTAAAGATCTAGTCACATATCCCAATCCATGACACCTGTGAATAAAATGAAAGAGGTTTTTGTTATATGGCTCGTGCTTAACCAAAAACCCCTTGGGTTTGCAAAATTACTTTCTATCTGTTGTAAAATGGCCCTGCACTAAAATGACTAAAACAGTAAAAAATATGAAAATTTTGCTTTGTTTTAATGTAGGCTCCAAATCTCACTGTATATCTCCCACATAGTAGCACCTGTGCATAAACTGAAGGAGGTTTTTGTTATTTGGTATGTGAAGAAAAAAAACCTCTTTTACTTTTCAAAAATATCTTACCATTATTTCAAAAACTGATTTTGTATTAAACTTATCATTGTGTGCAGCAACTGACCTCAAAACATGCATAACCAAGAATCACTCATTCATTTCTTCTAATCCAGGAACCAGTTATGGGAGTGTGATATACCGTTGGAAATATTTTTCCGAGATTATTATGATGGACACACTTGTGACATGTTTTGTGCTGAACATCATGTGTAAAACATCTAACAAAACCAGACATAGTAAGAGCTCATGTTGATCCCTGGTGACAGGTTGCGAAGACTGGAATTAACAATATGCAAGTTAAAAAATTCTTTGTATGGGTTAAGACAGTCACCAAGGATGTGGTATCAAAAATTTGATACATTTATATAGGAACTTGGCTTCACCAGAAGCAAAGCAGATAACTGCATGTATTTTAAATTAATTGGTGACTGTGTTATTTATATGTTCTCGTATGTGGATGATATGTTGTTGGTTGGAAATGACAAAGAAATTATCCAGGATTTGAAGACCCAATTGTCCTCAAAATTCAACATGAAATATCTTGGTGCTGCAAACTATATTTTGGGCATGGAAATTAAAAGAGACCGAGCAAAGAGGAAGCTCTGGTTAAACTAGAGGGAGTATGTCAAGACAATGTTGTAGAGGTTTAATATGCAGGATAGTAAACTGGTGAAGGTTCCTATTCCTGTAGGTGTGAATTTATCTATTGAATAATGTCCCAAGACACAAGAAGGGGAAGAGGATAGCCTGATGTATGCAATCATCTATACTAGACTAGACATTACACATGCAGTGAGAGTATTGAGCAGGTTTATGTCAAAACTAGGGAAGGAGCACTAGACACTAGTGAAGCGAGTTTTCAAGCATTTTCGTGGCACTAGTGATTATGGTTTGTGCTACCAAGGAAGACCAGGATTGGACAGAGTGTTGGATATTCATGGCTTTGTTGCAGACTGGGTTGGAGATCTGGATCAGAGAATATCTACAAGTGGGTATGTGTTTAACCTATTTGGAGGTGCAGCCAGTTGGATGAGTAAGAAACAATCTGTAGTGGCACTATCAACTACAGAGGTAGAATACATGGTAGCCACTCATGCAAGCAAGGAAGTAGTTTGGTTGTAGAGATTGTGTTCAAGTATGGGGTTAGTACAGGGAGCTATAAGGATAGACTATGACAGCCAAAGTTAAATTTTCTTGGCAAAGAACCCTGCTTATCATTCAAAGACAAAGCACATTGATGTTGAGTATCACTTTGTGAGGGCTATGATAGAATACAAAAAGGTGTTGCTAGTAAAGGTGGACACTTTGAAGAATACTACAGATGCATTGAAAAAACTTGTGATCTTTGAGAAGTTCTCTTGGTGTAGAGAAACAATAGGCATCGCAGTGCTGGATAAATGACTAAGCTCTCTTGTGGCCCCCTGTGGAAAGAAAAAAACAAGTGGGAGAATGTTGGGTTGCGTTATTTTTTTGTACCCTATATTAGGTGGGCAGACTTACCTATGGTTTTGTTCATGGTTTTCACACATGGTTTTGGGCACGATAGTTTTTGGTCCATGGTATTGGATGCTTCAGTATGTATATCTATGTATTGTAACATTGAAAGGAAAATAATGAAAAATAAATCTGGTAGTCCCGGTTTTGGGATCCAGGGGAAAATCTCTATGTATATGTGTTTTATGTGTTATTCTCTTGCTATTGTTTATTTTCTATTTTTAGAATTCATTTGCTGGTAATTTCTGTATGGGGTTAAAACCTACAAATAAAGGAGTTGAAGTCGGACATGTCATAAATCATCTGATTACCAGTTAATGATGAGAACCATTAACAGACACAAGGATGACCACCAATAGTGGTGATGGTGTCCAAGATGTACATGTTGGGTGTGGAGCATGATTATTTCCAGGGCTTTGTTTCAACTGGATGTATACCCCAAGAAGTTTGTACACCCCTCCACGCGCGGGGGGGGTTGCAGGGGGGACTTGTCCCCCCCACAAGGGTTCGGGGGGGCCGATCCCCCCCGTTTGGGGGGTCTGGGGGCTAGCAGTCTCCCGGCAGGGGTTTCAGGGGTACCGCCCCTGAAGCTAAAAATAGATGTAAAATTGCCTTGTAAAAGTATACTAATTTCTAGTTAATCTGGGCCGTTCATTAGGCGAATGATCTAACAGTAGAACTTATGTTTAGTTTAGGGTTTTTTGCCCTAGAAGTCAACCCCTTTCTTTGTATGAGGGCATTGTATTGAGGCTGTGTAATAGATATGTATTCTCCAAGCGAGAAATAGAGAGGTGAGACTGTGAGAGAAATTAGAGGCTATTACAACGGATCTGTTGTAGGTTATGTCTCTTCATTTTGCTGGATAATAGAAAGGAAGGACTGGCTGTTCGACATGGATGTAGCCCAAACTGGGTGAACCACGTATATCTGCGTCTCTCTGGTTTTATGCGTTTTCTGTGTTTATATATATGAAATATTCTATGTGTTCCATTTCTCTGTAATATATATTTTTCTAACAACTGGTATCAGAGCCAAAGGTCTATTTGGCTGATAAACTCGCAGGAAAGAAGGGTTCCTCGTTTGAGTGGGAGCAATGGCAGAAGATGGTAAGTTTAGGGTCAATAAATTTAATGACCAAAACTTCTCACTGTGGAAGATGCAGATGGAAGATTATGTGTATCAGAAAGATCTGTACCTACCATTGGGCAGAAAAACAAAGATGCCGACGCGTATGACAGATGAAGAATGGAACCTTCTCAATAGAAAGGCACTCAAAACAGTATGGTTGTGCCTCGCAGCGTCAGTTGCCTTCAACATTTCAAAGGAAACAACAACAGAGGGTTTGATTAAGGCGTTGGCGAAACTATATGAAAAACCCTCGGCCTCAAACAAGGTGTTTCTTATGAAACGGTTATTTAATATGAAGATGTCGGAAGGTGGATTTGTTGTAGACCATTTAAATGATTTTAATGCTGTTACAAGTCAGTTAAGTTCTGTAGGGGAAAACTTTGATGATGAAGTTAGAGCTTTGTTATTCTTGTGCTCATTGCCAGAAAGCTGGAATGGTTTAGTAATGGCCATTAGTAACTCTGTTTCTAGATCTAGTACTTTAAAGTTTGATGATATTGTCGGTGCTATCCTTAGTAAGGAAATGCGACGGAAAAGCTTTGATGAGACATCGGGTAATGCTTTAAGTGCAGAGTCTAGGGGAAGAAAAATGGAAAGAGGAAAGAGCTCAGGATATCGTAGTAAATCAAGGAAAGGCAGATCCAAGTCTAGATCAGGGATAGTGTGATGGAAATGCGGAAAGAAAGGACACCTAAAGAAAGACTGTAGATCTCGGAAGGGAAAATAAGGAGATGCATAGCAAGAAAACAATCATGAAGCAAATGTGACAGGTGAGGTGTTACAAGATGATTTGATTCTTTCTTTCGAAAATATTACTGATTCCTGGGTGGTAGATTCAAGGGCCTCATTCCATGCCACACCCGATAAGAAATATTTTCATGACTATGTTCAAGGAGATTTTGGACAAGTCTGTTTGGGTGATGATAAACCCTGTAAAATTGTTGGAATGGGTAAGGTTCTTGTAAAAACACAGAGTGTAAACCAATGGCTACTAAAGGAGGTAAGGCATGTTCTAGATCTGAAGAAAAATCTGATTTCAACAGGGCAGTTAGGCAGTGAAGGTTGTGTGACAACTTTCACAGATAAAGCTTGGAAGGTCACCAAAGGAGCCCTGTAATAGCAAAAGGCGAAAAGGTTGGTACATTGTATTTATGCAATGGTATTTCTAACTCTGTTAATGCTTTAACTTCCAAAGGAGCAGATGCAGCATTATGGCATCATAGGCTTGGACACATGAGTGAAAAAGGAATGGAGATTCTTCACTCAAGGAATTTGTTGTCGGGTTTGAAGAATGTTGATTTGGACTTCTGTGATAATTGCATTTATGGAAAACAGAAGAGAGTCAGATTTCTCAGAGTTGGGAAAGAAAAGAAGAATGAAAAATTAGAGCTTGTGCATACAGATGTATGGGGACCTGCTCAGGTATCATCTCTCGGTGGCTTTCATTATTATGTTACTTTTATTGATGATGCAACTAGAAAAACTTGGATTTATTGTATTAAGAATAAATCTGATGTATTTGATACTTTCAAGAAATGGAAAGCTTTGGTTGAGATTGAGACAGTAAAGAAATTGAAGTGTCTTAGATCAGACAATGGAGGTGAATATTGCAGCAAAGAGTTTGATAGGTGCTGTTCAGAGCATGGAATTCGCAGAGAGAAGACAGTTCCAAGAACACCACAAGAAAATGGTGTGTCAGAAAGGATGAATAGAACAATCATGGAGCGTGCAAGGTGCATGAGATTGCATGCAAGATTGCCTTTACAATTTTGGGCAGATGCTGTAGATATCGCTGTTTATCTAATAAATAGAGGTCCTTCAAGTTCCTTGGATGGTGGTGTTCTAGAGGAAGCATGGACAGGTAAAAAGGTAAACTACTCTTTTTTGAACCCTTTCGGTTGTGAGGCCTTTGTCCATATTAATAAAGAAAATAGAACAAAGCTTGAGGCAAAATCACAGAAATGTACCTTTATTGGATATGGTGTTAATGATTTTGGTTATCGCTTATATGATTATGAAAATCACAAAATCATTAGGAGCAGAGATGTAATATCAATGAAAAGGTCTTGTATAAGAATCAGTTGCAGGAAAAGAAACAAGAAAAAGAAAACAAGGAATACACAGTTCTTGATGAGATCACTAAAAAAGTAAAGGTGCCTGAAAATAATAATAATCAACAACCACAACAACAGCAACCACCACAACAGCAACAAGCACGCCAAACACCTGAAAGTGGTGTTAGAAGATCTACTAGGATAAGTATACCCCCTGAACGATACTCTCCTTCATTATATTATTTATTGTTGATTGATTCTAGTGAACCTGAATGTTATGAAGAAGCAATGCAGGTTGAAAATAGGAAGAAGTGGGAGCTAGCCATGGAAGAAGAGATGGACTCCTTAATGCATAACTAGACTTGGGACTTAGTCAAGTTGCCTGTAGGAAAATATACATTGAATAATAAATGGGTTTACACGCTGAAGGAAGAAGATGGAGGAAAACAAAGGTACGAAGCTAGACTTGTGGTGAAGGGGTTTGCACAGAAGAAAGGTATTGATTTTGATGAAATATTTTCTCTTGCTGTTAAAATGACTTCAATTAGAACTATTTTAAGTCTAGTAGCAGTTGAAGATTTGCATCTTGAGTAGTTAAACATAAAGACAACCTTTCTCCATGGGGATTTGGAGGAAGAGATATACATGCAGCAGCCACAAGGATATGAGGTAAAAGGGAAGGAGAAACTAGTGTTCAGGTTGAAGAAGAGCTTGTATGGCTTAAAACAGGCTCCAAGGCATTGGTATCTAAAATTTGACAAGTTTATGTCTGAACAAGGTTATACTAGATGTCACTCTGATCATTGTGTTTATCTGAAAAGAATAAAATGATGGCAGCTATATTATATTGTTATTGTATGTGGATGACATGCTTGTTGTAGGGTCTAACATGCAAGAAATAAATGTGCTCAAAAGAAAATTGGCAAATTCATTTGCAATGAAGGATTTGGGAGCTGCAAAACAAATCCTTGGTATGAGAATAACTAGAGACAAGAAAAAGTGCAAATTAACATTGTCTCAGAATGAGTACATACAAAAGGTGTTGAAAAGATTTAATATGCACAACGCAAAACAAGTTAGTACACCTTTTGCTAGCCATTTCAAACTTAGTAAGGAAATGTGCCCAAAGACCCAAGAAGACATGGATTATATGTCTAAAGTTCCATATGCATCAGCAGTTGGAAGCTTAATGTATGCAATGGTCTGCACAAGGCCTGTCATTGCACATGCAGGGGGAGTTGTAAGAAGGTACATGCACAATCCAAGAAAGCAACATTGGATGGCAGTGAAATGGATTCTCAGATATTGAAAGGTACCACAAATCAAGCATTATGCTTTGGTGGTTCAAACACTTCTCTACAGGGATATGTTGATGTAGATATGGCAGGTGATAGAGATAACAAGAGGAGAACTACAAGATATGTATTTACTGTAGGTGGAATAGCTGTCAGTTGGGTTTCAAAAATCCAAAGTGTTGTTGCACTTTCAACAACAGAAGCAGAGTATGTTGCTGCTACAGAGGCTAGTAAAGAAATGATTTGGTTACAAAGATTTATGGGTGAATTGGGTAAGGAGCATGATATGGGCACGTTATACATTGATAGTCAAAGTGCCATTCATCTTGCAAAGAACTCAGCATTTCAGTCCAGGACTAAACACATACAGCTCAAGTACCATTTCATACGATCAGTGTTGGAAGATGGAGAGTTGAAGCTGGAAAAGGTACACACTAGCCAAAATCCTGCATATATGCTAACAAAAGTTATAACCAGGGAGAAACTGAGAATATGCTCAGTTTCAATTGGTCTTCAAGGATAATGATGAAGATGAGAAATAGCCAGGTCCAAAGAGGATTCATTGTCCAACAAATGAAGCAGCGGTGGAGTTGCTACAATCATTCTCCAAGTGGGAGATTATTGGGTGTGGAGCATGATTATTTAGAGGTCTTTGCTTCAGCCAAATGTATACCCCAGGAAGTTTGTACACCCCTCCATGCGGGGGGGTGCGTGGGGGACTTGTCTCACCCTCGGGGGTTCAGGGGGGGCGATCCCCTCCTGGCTGGGGGGTCTGTGGGCTAGCGGTCCCCCCGGCGGGGGTTTCAGAGGTAGCACCCCTAAAGCTAAAAACAAATGTAAAATTGCCTTGTAAAAGTATAGTACTTTCTAGTCAATTTGGGTCGTTCATTAGGCGAATTATTTGATGGTAGAAATTATGTTTAGTTTAGGGTTTTTTGCCCTAGAAGGAAACCCCTCTCTTTGTATGAGGGCATTGTATTGAGGCTGTGTAATAGATGTGTATTCTTTGAGCGAGAAACAGAGAGGTGAGACTATGAGAGAAAACAAAGGATATTACAGCGGATCTATTGTTGGTTGTGTCTCTTCATTTTACTGGATAATAGAAAGGAAGGACTGGTTGTTCAGGGTGGACATAGCCCAAACTGGGTGAATCACGTATATCTGTGTCTCTCTAGTTTTATGCGTTTTCTGTGTTTATATTTAAGCAATATTCTATGTGTTCCATTGCCCTGTAATATATAATTTTCTAACAGTACATTACAGTCTAGCGAGTGTGAATAATATTTTTTTGCATTGAGCACTCATAGAATCGTTCAATAGGGAGCCAGTGATGAAAACCCCCAATCAAACACAGGGATACCTGCCACTGAGGCCTGCAAGTTCTAGGGTACTAAAATGTTTCTTGATCCACTTCCTAGATAAGATGTTAAAGTCAATAGGAAGAGACTTGTCAAAGGTAGGCAATAAGAAGTCCTACATCAATTGACATGAAACGAGAAAAGGATGTTGCTTTGGAGATAATTTAAAACATTGGGGAAAACTTACTCAGGGAAAATATGACATATGAGTAATTGGTTGATATAGGAAGTAGAGAGTATGTTGATCCCTTGAACAATAGAAGGCATGACACCAAGATGACTAGGAAGATTAGACTTAAAAACACCATGAGGAGTGAGACACAAAAGATGCAGGGGCATTTGGGTATCAGGGAAAGACTGGTAAGGATGGTAGGATTTTATAGAGAAGCTGAAAAATGTGGAGTATTTTATGTATTCAGGCTTTTGTGATCCATAATGAATTAAGCAAAATCTTTCGGTAGAAATCACATAATAGAAATTTTTGACTTCCCTCCTTGTTTAGAGTTTGTCTTATTTTTTTTAATAAATTAATTTAAATATTTTTTTTTCAAAAACTAGCTCTTTAATATAGAGGTTACTTATTAATATTTGTTTTTAATAGATTAATATCATAATTTAAATATTATTTTTCAAAAACTAACCGTTTAATATAGCTATTACTTATTAATATTTTATAATAAATTAATAAACTAATATCATTATTTAAATAATATTTTTCAAAAACTGGCCATTTAATATAGTCGTTACCTATTAATAATTTTAGTAAACTAATAAACTAATATCATTATTTAAATATTACTTTTCAAAAACTAGCCATTTAATATAGCCGTTACTTATCCCCAATCAAGGTGTAGCAACGTGGAGGAGGTGGGTCAGTGGAGATGGGATCGGGAAATGGCAGTCATCACCCACAAAAGTGCAAGGATAGGAATAAGTTTGGGAAGTGGAGGGAGAGGACAGTGGGAAGGGCAGGTAGATGGATAGGGCAAGGAAGGAGTAGACCCCAAGAGCAAGTCGGTGGAGCTGAGAAAGGAAGATAGTGAGGATAGCAGGGGGGGCAGTGAGAGTGTGGGCAAGAGGACGCCAACAAGTGGCACGACAAAAAAAGGAGAACGCATGGCAAGAGCAGCTGAAAACATGCAAGAGTTAATGAGAGCTAGCATGAGAAAGGATGGAGGGTCATCATCCAAAGGTGATGGCTTAGGGAATAGAGAGGAGAGTAAATGTGAAAGATAGGTGGTAGAGAATTGCAAGGAAAAAATGGGAAGGGGAATAAATCATAAGGGAAGAGAGACATTAGGTAGTTGCATGTAGAAGGCAAGAACGAGAGCAGGAGCAAAGAAAGGTGGTAGAGGAACAATGATGCAATGCCATCTCTGATAGTCGATATGTTGTTCTACTGGCCCTAAACCTCAGAAGATTTGGGATGCCATTCATTATAGGACTAGGGAAGGTGCCTAGGTTAGGTAGGGACTCCATTAGAGCTGATTCCAAGAACTCATGGAACCCTGGCTAGGTGAAGAATATAGATTTCTTAAGGAGTGAAGATAGAATTAAAACCCTAGCACTGAAGAAGGCACTCAGAGAGAAAGAAGCAAGCAGAGGAAAGATGAGTGAACCTGGTAGGGATGCTAGGCTGAGGAATCTTGCTCTGGCTAGGTGGTGCTTGAGGCTTGGAGGGGATGGTGTAGGCACTAGGAGTAGAGAGGATTCCACCAAGTTAACCTCAAGAGACGAAATTCGATAAATCGTGGCCCTTGCAAATCTTGCTGGGAAGTCCTCGGGTAAAACAAAGAGAAAAAAGGGAGAGTTATATAGAATAAAGAGGATAGAGAAAAGTGAAAAAAGAAGGACTTTACCTGGTGCTACGAAGAATAGAGCCATGATCCTACTGTCTAGGCCCCCAGGTAGGCTCTCCATGGTCAAGCTTCCCTACAAAGTACAAAATAGAAATTTAGACTACCCTAGAGGCGGCCCTGTGAGGATGTATCTGTCAAGCTATCTTAGTGACGGATGATGGATTGAGACCAAACCGAGGATAAAAGAAGAGAGGATCAGCAAAACCCAAAACCATGAGATGGTGGGGGGAAAGCCTAAAGGAACCTCACAAAATCTTAGGCCGATTGGTCTTGAGCGGGATACCAAACATGGCTCAGTTAATTGGAAAATTGATTGGGTGTTACACCAACAACATACTAATACTTTTTATGGTTATGTGATAGGTTTCACCATAAACTACGTTCAGTAAAGAGTGGAGGCTAGCAAAAGGAAAGAAGCAAACAGTAACAATGATGAAGACAACATGGGAAGAGATGGAAAAGATGCGACCAGGAAGGAAAAGAGAGACACGGGCAAAAAGATAGTAGAGGGGGTGAGGAGCTCCAACAGAGAGCAAAGCAAGAGAGGGATAAAGACATGACAAGAACACATGAAAACCCTCATTGATGCATACATGGCAGGGAACCCACTGGAGGTTAGAGCCCAAATAGCTGGCTAGGAGTGAGAACTAAATGACAACATAAGAAACCAAGACATTCCCATGAAAGAATGGGAGGACATGGTTCATGACCCAAGTAACTCCAGCGAATGGCACACACTCTTCAAACAAATGATCCAGCAATACTGGGTCATGAAGAATGTGGTGGCCCGGGTGTTGGCTTGTTGGGGCCTGACCTAGGTTCAGAAGTGATTTAGCCAAACAAATCCTGGTACTACTGGCCCTTTCGGCAACAGTCTGCGGAGCGCAGACTGAGGTCTCACCCGAAGTAGTATGGGAGGGTGCTAGAACCAGGTTTCCACACCCTGGAGATGTCTGATGATGTCAAGTGGTCTACTATTTGGCCCAGTGCACGCGTCATTGTGTGCACTTACCCGTATCTTGTAACATGAGACGCTGCCTTTGTGCAGCCTTATTCAGGGGCCGAGCAATGTTATTACCCAAGTCCTTACTCGTAGTCTGATATTAGTTGATTTTCTTAACTTATTTGTACGCTTTCAGTTATACTTAGCAATATTTACAATACAAGTGTGCACCGTAAGAAAACTATATAATTAGCTAAACAATATAAATGCAAGTAGTATCGAACATGTAATAAATTAGAACAGATACACATAATTGGGAACAAGACTTCTCTTTATTACTTTTCTTCCTTCTATTACAAGCTCAACTCTACCCTGTGCACTCAGCTACAGGGGTCTGTGCACTCAACTACAGACTCTACTAGGCCTCTGCACACTCAGCTATAGAGCCTTTTGCTACTACTATGACCCAAGACACTTAGACTTTTCTTCTACACTTCACTAACCATCATATTTTGTTCATTCATTTCCATATTTTCTTCCTTTACAACTTAGAGCCTTGCTCTATTTATAAAATCCCATGGTCCGCAGACCATGGGTAGGCTGACACTACATTCAAAACTTAGGGTGGACAACCCTGTGACTCTAACATACAATTCGCACTCCGTGCCCGCACTTCACAGAGTGGGGGGATTCCATCCCCAACAAGCCCCCAACACAAGCATCGTGACTCACCCTCGAGTCACTCTGTCAGTGCAACAATATTGGCGCAGAGTCCCTCCAACTAGTTCCGAACTGTCCTGATGTTCGCAGCGCACTGAGCTGCTGATTGTTGAACCTGCTACATTTTCTCTTTTATAACCTTTGTAACTAAACTATTTTGATACAGTCGTACCCATATGTGTTTATAGTCCAAAACCCTTGTTTGGCTCCTTGGAGCATGAAGATTGTACTGTTGTTGACTAGTCAGATAGCCAACCCTCCTGTGTAAGGCTTCAAGCGGCTGTTGTTCACTTTTTCTCAGAAGGGTTCTCCATTTAATTTGACGAGCTGGACCGCGCCTCCATTTGTGACTTCTTTAACCACGTATGTTCCTAGCCAATGCATTTTGAATTTGCCTGGAAATGTTTCAAACTTACTGTCATATAGTAGTATTAAGTCATTGAATTTGAATGTGCGCAACTTAATATGGTGATCATGCTAAGATTTTTCACATCGTTTTTGAACCTGCTGATGAAAACCTGCCAAGAAATCTTCTTCCTCTAGTTCTTCCAAGTGTGTGAGTCTTTCCTCCAGAGCTTCATGGTCTGCCATTCCTGTGAGTGTTGCTATTCGTAGGCTAGGTACAATATATTCCATTGGCATTATAGCTTCCATGCCATAGACTAACCGGAAGGGTGTTTGTCATGTCAGTTTTTTTCACGTTGTTCTGTAAGCCCATAGCATTGCCGGTACGCGCAGGTCCTAATCACTTCGCTAGAATTATTCCATAAGCGCGCTGATGGTTTCATTCAGAAAATGTGTTCCATGGTCACTCATTAAAATTTTTGGATAGCCAAATCGAGTCAACATGTTGTTAAACAATAACTTCGCAGTTGTAGCGGCTGTGTAGTCTTTGACCAGTTGCGCCTCCGCCCATCATGTCAAGTGTTAGTTCCAGTCTTCACAGCCTGTCACCAGGGATCAAAATGGGCTCTTATTATGTCTGGTTTTTAGAGATGTTTCACACATGATATTCAGTGCAAAACATGTCATAAGTGTGTACAATCCCAAAACTGGTTTCTGGATTAGAAGATATGATCGAAATGAATGATTGATTCTTGGTTATGCATGTTTTGAGGTCAGTTGCTGCACACAGGGACAAGTTTACTACAAAATCAGTTTGGACCAGAATTTTACAAAAGTGAAAGAGGTTTTTTCCCATCACATACAAAATAAAAAAAACATCCTTCAATTTATGCACAGGTGTTACTATGTGGGAGATATGCAGTGATATTTGAAGCCTACATTAAAACAAAACAAATTTTGCATTTATTTTACTATTTTAGTCATTTTAGTGTGGTGCCATTTTACAACAGATAAAAAGTAATTTTGCAAAACCCAAGGAGTTTTTTGTTAACCACGATCCATATAACAAAATCATCTTTCAGTTTATTCACAGGTGTTATGAATTGGAATATTTGACTAGATCTTTACAGCCTATTTTTACAGATTTAAATATTTAGTGATTTCCTGTTTAGACATTATTTTGTGGCACATATTCCAAGCAACTGGGAATGAATTTCCAAACTTTGAGAGAGGTTTTTCTCACAAATGACATTATCTACAAAAACCTCTTTCTGTTTTGTAACAGGTGTTATGGTTCAAGAGATACGAGTTCATCTTTGAGCCCTATTTTCAGAAATTCGGTCCAAAATTAATGTAACTGATTCTATCTTGAGAGAGATGGTTGAGCTCAACTCCCTTAGTACAGGGATGAGATAATTGTATATATTTGATGAATTTCATAGTGTAAAGGTTGGATTTTTGCAGCAAAGTGAGGCTGCCAGTGGACTGTGTAAAGTTTTCCTTGAATATTATTTTAATGAAGCTTTTTTTGCTCTTTAAATTTGGGATTCATCACGGTGTTTAATGTGCAGCATGTTTTTCTTGTAAATTCATTTCGATGCTCTGTTTTTTCTGCTAATTTGGTTACAACATTCTCTAAGGGAAGTGTTAGGAATCCATCCATGCATGATTCTCCTTTCACAATGATTATCTTGTTTGATGTAGTGGTTATCTTTTTAGAATCCATCCTCTGTTAGATGCTCTGTTGAGTAACCCCGTGCTTCTCTTTCTTCTAAAGTTTCCACTGTAGATCCATCCCTTGATTGATGCCTCCAGGGCAGTGGTATTTTCCCTTTTTTCTTCTCTCATTATATCTTTAATCTGGTTGTACATTGTGCTTACTTTTCCCCAAGTTTGCCAGTAGAAACTAGCCCCAAATCCATAGCCCAATAGTCCCTTCTCTTGCTGTTTTCAACCCACAATTTTCAACCAAATCCTTATTATTCATAGCTAGCCTAAGATTCAGTTATCAAAGCCACGTTCTGTTGGCAAAGAGAGAGCCCTCTCTAGTCTAGCAGGGCTAGATGCCAGATCAAAAGCTTGATCCGTGGTTACCTCAGAATTGAATCTTCTTAGCCTTGAGGTTCATTCTAAGTGCTAACATCAAGTATTCCATTGCAGTGATGATGTAGCATACGCCCGTTTTTCTCTGAGGTTTGATGGGTCCCACAATGTCAATGCCATACCCCTGGGTACATACATCCTCGCATAGTTTGCCCATTTAAGCATTTTGACTGAGTTATTTGCTTGGTTCTTGTTGTGGATTACTCCTTCTCTGTTAGGGTTCTGACCCAAAGCCCTAGGGGACTTTATCCCTTAACAATAGCAGGTCGATGTTTCTAATTCAACTAAAGGGGATATTTGTGCTCACAAAAGTGAAGTAATTAAAGTTTCAAAGAGAGATGATGATAACGCAAAGCATAAAAACTTTGATAGTATTAAAATCCTCAACTTAGTGTTTAAAATTTTAGATGAGGATTGAATTATAAGATTCTAAAGATATAAATAACTTCATTATTTGACTCCTAGTTCATAAATTTTTCTTTTCTTGCATTAGTACTTCTATTTTGATTATTTGCTCCATCTTGAAAATCTATCAAGTATCTCAAAGATAAATCATAAATTAGAAGAAATTTATGAAAACTTTCTTTTCTTTTGAATTATGAACATGAGTTTGACAGAGGTAAGTGCTTCTTCCAGTGTGTCTCCATTTGTTGTTAGGATTAGAACAACCCTCTTTTTCTTTTTTATACAAGGAAAACGAAATAAATGTCCCTATACAAATTTTTCTTATTTTTTCTAAAAACCAAAAAAAACTTAAAAAATTGGAAAAAAAATATTAAAAAAAACTTCATAAGTCGAAGTTCAAATTCATATTTTTATGAACAAATCATTTTATTACCCAACTTCTTGACCTCTTGAATATGGGGTCGGGCCAACTTCCAGTATCCTCAAACATTTTCTACCTGACTTCCTCACCACTTGACCTACCGACTATCCGACTACCCGAACTTCAATTAACACTCGACTCTCATATAGTTGGGGTCGGTAGAGAATAAAACGTTTTAACTAAATAAAAGGTCATGACAACTCTCAATTTTTCGAATGACTGACTCTCTAAATAAAATAATGTCTCTTTTCAATTTGTGCACATTTTGTTTGATTGATAATAAATCGGTTTGAAGTTTTATTTTTCTCCACTTCACATTTAATTGATTCCTTTTAGATTTCAATAATGAATTTCTCCTATGCTATCTCAATTTGTGGAAAAAAGAAGTTGGATCACATAATGGGAAGTTAATATTAAAATCATATGAATTAATACACAGTATTTTTGAGTTCAATGCTGTCTTCAATCTCTTATAGTCATTTCAGAGGAATTTCTATTTTAGAAATATGATATCAAGTTGCAAAATTTCTGTGTAAGTAAGCTATAATTATAAATGATTCTTCATTACAATTTCTATTTTTATTAGAAATAACTAATATGTTTTCTCTTTTCTGTTCACAGCCCATAAAATGGGAAAAAAGGGAAAATCGACAGTAGCAAGACGACATGTGGAGTAGATAAAGGAAAAACTCAAAGAAGTAGAAAATCCACAAATTAACCCATTTTTCATCTTCGAATCTACTTACAAAACACAAAAAGTAGGTAAAATGAAATGGGAAGATATTTTTATTTTCTTCGAAGATAGAGAATGGTTAAAATATGCAAAGGATTCTTGATCAAAGAATAATTAGTTGGAGGGTATTAAGAGAACAAAATTACACAAGGTAGTTTCTAGGGCTAAAATGTCCCCTATTATGATATGATTTCATGGATTTTTTCTCATGTGGATATCTCAACCAGAACAGTGACGGACAAAAATAAAATTATTATAGCATCCTGGAGACTAGAAGTCTTATTAGCCATCTATAATCTCATCCTCGTCGAAATCCAGGTCAATGTTGATTTTCTCAAGAATTTCTGAAACACTGTTTTCAAAAAATGTGAAGAAATATGGCAAGGTGATTGAAGACTAGTTAAGAGAAAAAGAGGAAGGATTCAAGCTTAAGGCTAATAAGGAATATCCCATCTGCATTTTTAAGAAATCCATAAGATTTCTAATCAAAGTGTTAACCCAATTATATGAAGAACATGACCTTGAACACTATAAAACCAAATGGATTCCAAAAATCCATAATATCCTGAATGATGTAAAGCATCTCAATTGAGTTGACATTTTGTCACAAAATATCACAGATGCTTTCAAGTTGTCATTAGAATCTCCTCCTGACTAGAAACCATTTTTGTATATGCCTGCTTTCTTAATAGATACTTTTATTGCCTTAGTTCCATTTCTCCTTATTAAATAGAACTATCCTACTGACCAACAACTCCACATTCAAAACAATACCTTAGGGAGCTGGTTGGAGAATGGAATCATTATTAGGTCATTCAATGTGAAAAGGACTAGAATTGGGCAGAGTGGAAGTAGAAGACACATTAGTGGCTTCATTTTCCACAACCGGTTTGGTAGGAGTCTGATAATATTTTGATTGAGTAGCGACAAAGATAGGTGCCGTGACACTCATAAAAACTTGAGAGCCTCGAGATGAAGAGGATTGAGGTTGATATACCAATTGATTATGTTGTGATGGAAAGGGTTCTTTCAACACATTCAGTGTCCCTGGAGTTCCTTTTAGAAGATGATTAACCTCGACATGTTGGGGACATTCCTTGGTATAATGATCTTCGTCACATATAAGAGAAGGATATTTTGGCTTGCATTTTGATGCATCATCAACAGACAATTTTAGGGGAATCCTATTTAGGGGTATCAAATTTAGCCATACCTTTACCCTTCTTTTTTCCTTTCGAGGCTTTGTCTGCTATGGTAGATTGGGCAGCATTCACCTCAGAAGTTTTACCAGGATTTTTAGAAGTATTCAAAGGAGGAGAAAGTGCGGTAGGAGGAAATTTTTTTTTTCTTCACTGAAGAAGAAGAAGCATTACTATAATTTTGTGTTACTGACCCAATAATACCATCAATGGGTGGTGTCTTCGCAAGTTTAGAAGATGCCGAATCAGTTGAAGGTCGTGGAGCATCCGGTAAGAGACCAGAAAGCGTGCTAAGTTGCAAATATACCAAATCTAGATATTGAGCACGGGCGATGGCTTGTTCTTCGGTCACACAACCACCCATAGCTATGTCTTTAGTGATTTATTAACAAATGACTTAGTAAACCATTCAGTTAAAAGTTCATTAGGGATATCAAACTTAATAAGATGACGTCGACGTCTCCATTCATGGATGTGATTGGAGATGTGGGTAGCAGTCATCTATTTCAAAGACATTAGGAGATGGGTCCCAATTTCATATTGAACTAGTAGCTCGAAGTGTGAAAAAATCCATAGCCAAGGTATTGAAATCTTGAAAGGCACCTTGAGGTAACTAGATGTACCACTTGGTGGCAACACCCATTAGAGTGTGCTGGAAAAGACACAATCGAATGGAATCGTCGATCTAAGAGTTGGATGAGCACCCATGAGCTTGGGGGTCTTCTCTAGATTTCCCTTAAATTTTTTGATAATCACTGGGAATTTTGGTAGGAACTGGAGGCCAATACAGCGAATGGAGTATTGATTCATTTGTGAGCCTCAACACATCCAATAACTCCGATGTAGCTAAAAATGACAATTGAGGATTAAAAGACATGAAAGGAATTTGATAAGGTCCAGATTGAGGATTCCAACCTTGTTGGTACTGATTTTTCCTCCATTGTTGCAGATTTTGACCATATGGATTCTGATACTGCCCCCATTGGGAGGTATTTTGACCATACAAAGGTTGATTCTAACCCCACTGAGGTGGGTTATAACCAGGGTAAGTTTGGTATTGACCCGACATAGGCCATTGAGAACCATAAGGATGATAAAAAACTTGTGAGGAGTATTAAGCATAGGGTTGTTGATGCAATGATTGACCTTGATGCTGCAATGGTTCACCTTGCTACTACAATGCTTTTTGATAAGATCCTTGCTGCATGTAAGGTACTTGTTGCATGTAGGGTCCTTGTTTCTGATAGGTTCCTTGATGATATTGATAGGTTCCTTGCTGCTGATATGAACCTTGTTGCAAAGGATTACCAACTCCTAAAGGATAAGTTCCAGAAGCAGAGTGAAACTGACGAAACAACCCAAATGAGGGATTAGGACCAGACTGCATTTGGTATCCTTCGTTTTGATTGAGAGGTTGATTTTAAGGTTTTTGTGAACCATAACAAGGGTATGGCTGTTGGTAAGGTATTTGAGCTGAAAGAGGTTGATGATAAGGAATTTGACTAGATCCAGATGGAATGGAGGTTCCACTAGAATAAGGAATACTACCGATAGTTTTACGTGCTTCTATAACGTGATTTTGGTATCCACTCACATAGGTTCCACCAGAGATAGGAGGCACATGTTGAGGAGGTGGTTGCACCCCATGTGGTGGAGCATATTGGCCACTCAATGGAGGAGTTGTAACCATAGTAGTGGTCGAAAGAGGAACTGAAGAGCCTATAGGGACATTAACTACCCAACCATGACTATAGGTTGAATAGGAATCGAAGAAACCATAGACTGAACAGGAATTTGAGAAGCCACACTTGAAACAAAGGGGCCAATGGTAGACATAACGCCAGATGACCATATCAGATGGTGGTAAAGTGAAGATGCACTTGGAGTACCCAAAACCAAATGACCAAGAGCGGTATAACCTGGTGGAAATAAGGGTCCACTACTTTGAGGGGGTGGGGTCGTCCCACTCCCCATATGAGGAGAGGACACATATGGAAAGCCTTTAGACAAAATGTGATATTTAGAGTCATCACCAATACCAGGAGTATGGGTGGCTGAGACTTCTGAAGGAGGATCTCGAGGAGATGTTGGCATAGATGGAATCTCACCTTCTGATGCCATGGGTCGAAACAGTTGATGAGGAGGAAACCACGATGTACAAGGAGAATGTTCAAAAGGTACATCAAGATTATTGAATGAACTTTATGATCATTGAGGAGATATTATCAAAGGATCTAATTCATAAACCAGATTCGAGGGAAATGACAAGAATTGTTGAGGAACCTCAAGACTTTCTAGTACAGATTCTTGAGATGATGAAATTGACTCTCAAGGTGGAGGACGAGAAGCAAGAGGTTGAATTCTTGGGACAATTCCAAGTTCAAAACCTTGAGCTTCAAGTGACTCTAGAATATCAGGATGGACTCCTTGTGGTGACCTTTCAGTATCAGATTGTGAAGGGGATATGTAAGGTGAACTCGATGATTCTGCCACATTGACCTTTTCTCAAAATCAAAGGAGAGGACGTGATTTATTTGAGATTTAATTAAAATTTATCATTAATAAGGCATAATGAGGCCAAGGAGAACTGCATGGGTAAGACATGTTATCGTGGGCAGTAAATTTTAGAACTTTAAAACAAAAAATAAATAAATAAGGGTAATCTAGGCAAAAGGGTTTACCAAGAATCCGTGAACTACAATATACATCTTGGCGGAGCCAAGGACTTAACGTATGATGACCAATCCCCCCGAATTATGTGTTTGGTGTATCACGTCTACAAGGCATCTAACTCGATTACCTATGGCTAAAGGATAGAAACCTATAGGGATCTCCCAATATATAATCGATGGTATGGGGAGCACAAGTCTGTGTTAGTGTTGTCTAATGCATGACCATTTGATAAGAGAATTCCCATTTACTTGCCATACATGGAGAACCTCCGATATACCCAAAAGTACATGAGATAATTCCTATATACCTTCATATGTGGAACGAAATATCACCCCCGAGATATAATGATGGCAAATAATGACTGTTGCTAGGTTTATAGACACCAGAACACATCTCTAGCCTAGACCTATAAATGTTTGCATTAAACAATTATCCTTAGGTTAATTGAGTAAATTTTTATGTTTATATTGAATTATGTTTCAACTTTGGGGCTCAAAACGATGTCACCTGAACGCCTAAGATGCAGCTATATGAGAAAAGACAAACTTTCCATTCCGATGAAAGATAGACTAATAAAGGGAAGAAGTTTCAATCAATAATCCATCAAGAAAGTTCCTTCCAGTAACTTTCCATTTCACTTTGCAAATGTAATGCCAAAAAGTAAAAATGATCTTCACTTTTCACTATCCTAATTGCAACTTTTCAAAAGTAAAATGATTTTCATTTTTACTAAGATGAACTTATATGAATGATGTTTTATTTTGATTTTTTAAATGCTCTAATGCAACTAAAGCATCATGTTGGCTTGAGGGGGCCTGACTCAGATTCAATGTTAGTTAACCAAACAAATCCCTACACTACTGGCCCTTTCGGTATTAGCCCGCTGAGTGTGGACTGAAGTCTCACCCGCAGTAGTATGGGGGCATGCTGGAACCAAGTTTCCACACCCTTGGATGTGATGTCAGTTTATTCTGGCTATACCATCCTTCACGCAGTTCACTTATCCCTCTGTTCCACCCTTCAGTACCTTCGTGAAAGGATACAATTGGCTTTCACGCAGCCCTAACCTACGACTTAGGGACTTTCACCCTGCTAGGGCAACGAACTGTGATATCTCGCAAACTAGGCTAAATGTCTTACTTATCGTATTGACCAATCTTAGTTAGCTTCGGGTAACAAATGTTCTTACTTGTGTTCACTTAACCAATATATTTACATACATTTGTGCATCATATAAGCATTATAAGTGAAATTCATACCCAATATGAAAGATGCATAAACAGGCAATAAGACGCAGAAATTATGCAATACTTCTCTTTATTGATAATTCCAGATGATTACAGACTCGACCCACCCTACAAACTCAACTGCAGGGGTCCGCGCACTCAGTTGTAGACTTCTAGGCCTCTGCGCACTCATCTGTAGAGCCTCTACCTATGCTACAACCCAAGACTTAGATTTCTACTTCAGAGCTATCTCTCATACATGTTTGATATTTTTATTTTATTTATTCCTTCTAACTACTTAGAGCTTAGCTCTATTTATAAAATCCCATGGTATGTAGACCATGGATAGATCTTTTACAGGCACATTAAATTTCCAAAATAAGGGAAGACAACCGTATGACTCTTTAACATCTACGCACTCTGTGACCACAAAATGCGGAGTCTTTACACTTTTGATTACAAAATTTGACCAAAATATGGGCTTTAAGCCCCAAAACTTCCCTTGGGGGATCTCGCGCCCAACAACACAAACATTGTGACTCACCCTCAAGTCACTCTATAGGTGTGGAGATCTTATCACGAAGACCTCCTAGCTCCATTTAGATCACTGCAACTTCGACAGCGCACTGAGCGGCCGCCTGCTGGACTTCTTCCATGCACTGCTCAGTGACTGCTGCTGAACTACTGCCCTGAAGCTTTTACTGAGCTGCCTACATTTGTGTGAGCTTTCCTTGAATGGAGGCTGTGATCACATAAGCCTCATCTATCCATGGTTGTAGGTGTGCTTTTAATACCACTTCTTTATGTTGAGCAACATCCACCTGTTCCTTGAGTGCCTTTGTCTCCTGCATCCATGCGAGCCTCTGTGTAAAG
>APFE031208564.1:0-11815 GCA_000404065.3 Pinus taeda
TTTTTAATATAGTATATATATAGTTGCATGCAAAAATGGTTATATGTACACACATAGAGTTTATAGTGGTAATGGTTGGAATTGAACCAAAACTGATGAGTGTCACACTAGTATGAGATTTTCCATACTTCTAGTAAAAACAATAATATATACTATTGGGTGTGGAGTCTGATTATCTTCTTGATTCAAAGGTCTTGTTTCAGCCCGATGTATACTCCACGAAGATTGTACACCCCTCCACATGGGGGCCTTGTGGGTCCGAGGCTAGTGGGCCCTTTGTGGGAGTTAGGGGGAAATGGGCTAGTGGGCCCTTGGTGGGAGTTAGGGTGTAGTGCTCCAAGCTAAAAATAGATGAAAATTTTCCTTGTAGAATATTGTAATTTCGTAGTCAATATGGGTATTTCATGAGACAGATGATTTCACGGTAGAAGTTATATTAATTTAGAGTTTTTTCCCCTAAAAAGAAACCCTTGGTTTATATGAGGGAATTAGATTGTGATGAGACTCTAGAGGAGATTGTGTGAGAGGGAAGAAGAAATTATGTAGGCTGCATTTTTTTATTTTTTATTTTGTTGGATAATATAAAAGGAAGAACTCAATGTTTCTCTATTGACATAGCCCAAATTGGGTGAACTAGGCTTTGTTTTATTCATCCCCAATATTTTATGTATTTCATTGCTTTGTTAATTAATTTCCAACATATACATAATTGACATTGAAATATTTTATTTTTGATTAATATTATGCACATTAAATGTCATTACAATTAAGAAAACATATAGGACTCTTTGTTTTTATATATTAATTTGTTTTTATATATATATATATATGTGTGTGTGTGTGTGTGTGTGTGTGCGCAATAATTTATGTATTTCATTACTTTATTAATTAATTTCCAACATATACATAATGGGTGTTGAAATATTTTATTTATGATTAACATTATGCATATTAAATGTCATTACAATTAAGAAAACATATAGGACTCTCTCTCTCTCTATATATATATATGTGTGTGTGTGTGTGTGTGTGTTATATATATGTCAACTTCATTTTAAAAAGTGAATAAATTACAAATTAATCGAAATAACTCTCTCTATATATAATTTCATATATATAGTTTTATATAATATACACATAGTTGGAATTAAAATATTTTATTAATGATTTATATTATACATATTGAAATATTAATGCATAGGCAATATGGAAGTGGTATACATGTGTGTGTGTATGTTACAGGTGAATTTTTTTATTAAAAAGTAAAAGTGATAGAAATCTTTTTTTTTTAATTATTAATGGAATATATGTTGATTTTGAGAGAAAGAGAATTGTGTGTGTGAATTTCTTTTATTTTGTATAGTATATGCATAGTTGATATTGAAATATTTTATTTATGATTCATATTCTACACATTAAAATGTTAAGACATGCCCATCATATTTAAAAAGTAGAAAACATATATCTATAAATTTCTCTATATATAATTTTTGTTAATTTATATTTTTAATAATATGTTGTGTTTCATTTCCATATTAAAAATAAAATTATAAATCTCTACAAAAATAATAATTCTCTATATAATATCCCGGATGCGGGTGACACCATGCAACTGGCATGCCACGTGACCGGCACGCGGCGTCCTCGAGCCGGAAGTCTGGTGATTAATGAAAGTCATTAAATACACCTTCAATGGCATTCATTGCCATCCTTTCTGCCCAAGCTACCAAATCTCCACGGTAGGTGCCGACAGAATGTTCAGGAATAAGGATTTAAGGGGTATTTGCCTGTCTGAACAGGTTAAGAATTTAGGCTTTGCTTTGCAGAAGAATGTGGGTTTCTGGGTTGAGTGCAGGAGTGATAGGGCAACGCATTCGCGTTTCAGAAGCATAGCTCAGAGCCATAGTTGGCCTCCTCTGTCTCCTGTCATCTCTGAGAGGATTGAGTTTCATTTCGGCAAGCTCAATATGCCGATCCGGGGTCATGCTTCTCCGCGCAGGGGCAAAAAGCGTGGTGGTCGGGGCATTCATAGCCCACGCAGAGTTTCTCCGTTGACAATTGCTTCGCCCAGCTCCCAGGGCGATGTTGAATCTGATACTGACACAGACAATTCGGTCCAGATTGTAACTTTCCGCTACATCCGGCGTACCAATAGACCGATTGTCTCTACTCTTATTACAGTGGTGTTCGCAGAGGAAGAAGATGAAGCGGGTAAGGGGAAAGGAATCGATGAAAGGCAGAAGCAACCCCCCAACAGAAGCCCTCAGGATAGCAGACAGGAGGACAGATCCTACCAGCCTTCCACCCAGAGCCAGCCAGACGAAGACAGTACCAGCAATCATGCCAAGGAACAGCACGACGCCCTAAGGGAAATCTGTAGCTTAATTGACATGGAAATTTCTAGTTCTAAGGCTAAGAATGTACCTGAGGAAGTAAGGATGCCTGAGCGTCTGTTTGGTGGAAGGTTGTATCCTGTTCTCCCCCCGGGTTTTCAGAGTTTGAAAGATATCCCATGCGGCATGGAAATCGATTTTCTTCCTGACCCTGAGAGAGAAGCCGCGGAGTGGGAAGCAGAGCAGAACGCTACCAAGCAGAAGGCTGCGGAAGACAAGGTGGCGGACAGCTCCGGTAAAGAGTAAGGTTCTGGTTTTCGCTTCCATTTTTGGTTTTTTGACCCGGGCTCGATGATCTTCAATGGCTGTCTCGGCTCTGGTTTTGGGCGCGGGTGTCTCGGCACCAGTTTCCTTTCAGCTCCGCCCGCCACCCTCGACCAGCATGTTACTGGTTCTCGGACGTCTGTCCTCAGCCACCTCTGCTCTGCCGGTGCCACCTGCTGGGTCGCTGGACGCGTGTCATTTCATCCTGGTTCCACTTTGTTTATTTCTAGTTGGTCTAGTCAGCATGTGTCATGTACTGTCAGCATATGTTTCAGTTTCAGTCATTTACCGGTTTTTTTATCGATTTCTAATGACTGTAAATGGTCTTCGAGATTCAGTAAAAGGTCTATGTTATTACCAGTAATGGTATGTGTCTTTTGTCAGAGAGCTGTCCACGCGCTCTCAGAGGTTCTTACCTCTTGTACATACTCTTCTTTTTCATTTTAATACAAATAGTTTAGTCTCTTGCCCAGAAAAAAAAAAAAAAATAATTCTCTTATAATATATTTATTCGTTTTAATTTTTATTATTAATATTTTAACATGTGTATATAATTCCATATTTAAAATTAATTAAATTACACATAATAATTAATAATAATAATAATAATAAATAAATTTAATTTCTTATAATTTAAATTCCTTTAATGAAAAAAAAAAAAAAACAACATTTACTCTAATTAAATTAATTAAACATATTACAACCCTCCATCTAATATGAATTCATCGAAACGAGGGCCGCCGAACTAAACAAATATTAATATTATTGAAAACTCTTCTAGTCTGAATTCATAGACAGAGGGGCGCGTAGAATACGTACTTTTGAGTGAACTTAATTTTAGTATATATATATAGAGAGAGAGAGAGAGATCTCCTCTCTCTATGTATGCTGTATAATCTCTATGTATTCGATCGATGATCTGAAGCTTTAAAGCTTAAGCCGCAGGAGAGGTAACAGCATTGAGTGCTGGGATCATCATATCATATCATGGCGTTATAGACGAAACATTTTTATTTTATAGTATAATTCATATCATATTAAATTTTATAATTAAATACGCTATTAATTTATATTATAATTAAAAATATATATTAATTAAAATTATTTTTTTTTAAATTAAATAAATAAAAATATTAAAAAAAAAATATTTAAATCTAGACTAATCATTACTGGTTGCCCAACCATATATGTAAATAAATAAATAATTGGAATAAATTAGTAATAATCAAAGGTCATGGAGAGATTCACATTCATAAATGAAATGAGAAGTGTGCTTTTTTTCCCTTGTCCTTTTCTTAGATCATTTATTCTATCCATTCTACTCAGCATCGCATCTTTGTTATGACTCTGGTGTATTTCTAAATTCTATAAAGGTACTACTTTGTTGCTTGAGGTTATGGATTTTCTATCGCGCTAAATTTTGGTATTTTTATTTTCTCTATCCTTGTTATGTTTGAAACTTGGTTGAGATTAAGGATTTTTTAAATTGGGGTATTTTTATTTTATCACTGATTATTTCATTAAGGAATTTTAAATTTTGTTAGGTTTGAAATTGTGTTAGTTTTTCAATGGGATTTTTAAAATTTTAGTTTAGTTATTCATGATAAGAGTAGTTTTTTTATGTTTTTTGTTTTGGATTTTTTTTTATTAAAATTATTAATTAAAAAATATTAAAATGAAATGAGTTATAGTTTTTATGCACATGTGGTAAGTCATGATATTGTAACAAACTACTAATTTTCATTACAAAATAAGGTTGTATCTTCATAAATTAAGGGATCTCCATATTTTTTTTTTAATATTAAACACTCATAATTATATTATATATATAGTAGTGCCCTGCTCTATTGACTGATAGCGATATGAGATTATCATTGATTTAGCCTTAAGGCCCACACTTTATTATTTGAGGACCTCAGGTTGAGGATTCAGACACATGACCCTATTATTATTGGTTGTGATATTAATGGTTGGGATGTTATGTATGATCTCCATTAATATTATGATGAAGATAACATTAATGGTTATGCATGTTTTCTATTGATTTTATGATGATTGTTGCATGAATGGTTATCTTTGTTATCTATTTGATGTTATGATGTTGATAACTTTGATGGATATGTATGCTTCCATTAATGTTATGATGATGATAGCCATGATAGATGTGCCCCCTATGTTACCTACTTGGAGTAGTTCTAGTTCACAATGAACAATGATGTGAATGACCAAGTGATGGTAATGATGCTATCTGAAAATTCATTGGATTATTAAATCCTTGATTTTGTTTCCCTTGCCAAGATCTTCTTGAAGCAAAACAAAGAGGTTCTACAAAATTTTGGACTACTTCCTCTTGAAAGATGGCCTTAAGACCTGGAATTGAAGGATAATCCTTGGTCTCGTGACTTTCTAAACAAATCATACATGTTTCTATAACTTTTGCATCGAAGGGACATTCTCTTAGAGCATGTTACTTTCTACATTTTGGACAAAAGATGTTAAGGCATCAACTTCTATTTTCTGCTTGTTTTGAATTTTGAGGGTGTCTAGTTGCTCACTAAGGCTTCTTAGAATATCAGTTTTGAACTCATTAAGCATAGTGCCAATTTCTGCCCTACTTACAGTTCCAGTTGTAGATTTGTTAGCTCTAATAAGGGAATGATATCTAGGCCCTTTCCCAGTTTTAGATTTTCCTCTTGAGAGATGGACACATAGTTCTGCTATGTCACTCAATGGAAGTTGAGAGATGTCTCCCTTCCCCATCATGTTTAAAATATCTATCCATTCATCTCTAATGGCTTTCAACAAAAAGGCTTTCAAGGTATCTTCATCTAAATTGTACATTTTTGCTCTTTTCAAGTTGTATTGAAACCTTTCAAGCAAATCCTCTAATTTTTCATCCTCCTTTTGCATCATTTTGAATACCTCATCCTTATGATTGGTAGACATACACTAATCCAAGTATCTATCTGAAAATGTCTGCCTCATATCATTCCAAGTCCTAATGGATTGAGTAAATAATCCCATAAACCATTTCAAAGTATCCCCTTTCAATGTTGAAGGGAACAATTTTAGTTTTTTAGAGTCTTCTAGATAGTCATAAGTTCGGCATAAGACTTTAAACTCAAACAGAAATGTTTCAAGATCCTCACTTCGCAACCCATAAAAGTTTGGAAGGACTAATGGTGAAATGTTTTTCATTGTTTTATGGGTCTCCTCATCTACTATAGGGAATCCAAATGAGTTATCCTCTTCCCTATTTCCTTTACCTCCTCCATTGTTACCTCTACCTCCTCCATTGTTACCTCTACCCCCTCCTCCAAATAGTGAAAATTCTCCATCTTGCTCTTCCTCTGCCATGATAGTTTCCTCATAAACTTCTGGCTCTTCTATTAATAGTTGATGAGAGAGAGTTTCTACCTCTTCTTCTTCTTTGGGTATTTCTACTTCTTCAACTACAATAGGCTCCCCTATAGAGGTGAAAAATGGTTCTTCTCCTAGATCTGATTTAGTAGATGAAGTGGGAGAATCTTCTAATTTAGTTGCTGCCCCTTGAATTCCAGGAATACTAAGGCTGGGAGTATGAGTCTAGAATGGAGGTGTATCTTGTCTAATCCTTGGTGGAGTAGTTGGAGTTGTAAAAATCGAACTTCTGCCCCTAGCTATAAATCTTCCCCTATAATCTCTTTCTCTATGCATTTCATTTTTATTTTTTTTATGATTTTAATTGGACTAATAATTCTTTTTCTGATCCTCCAGATCACACTAAGTGCAAGAGGAGAGCATACTCGAGAAATTATTAATTCTTTTTTTTTATGAATGTAAGATATAGGCTACCTAGTTACACTTCTCTGCCAATGGCGCCAAAATGTTTAGTCAATTTAGTTTCCTAAATTGCTACATAAATTATCAATCTGGGAGGCATAAACTGATGAAGTGTAGTGCACTATATGTGCTAGATAACCCTTTTCTTACCTCACTATTTTCAATTTTTTGTTGTTTTGGGGGTTTTGTTCTGTTAGTCTCCTAGAGTGCTACAATGCAATTGAAAGCCTAATCTGTTTTTAAAGTAAGAGTTTAAAAGTACTTTTTAGATTAAGTTTGAATGTGGAGTTTTCAAGAAGATGAAGACAAAGTTTATTCTCTTGCTTATTGTGATGTTTTCCAAACTATGAGCTTAAGAGACTTTTAAATATGCTATCTACAAAATCAAAACTTGAATGAGAGAGTGAATGTGTAGCTATATAAACCAAACTAAGGATGAAGTACTAAAAATGAAACTACTACCTCTGTTGTCCATCCTGTTTGCAGAATTAAAATCTAATGAACTACTACAACTTAAACCAAAAGTAAAAAAACTTGAAACTGCTTTTAAACTAATGGTTAGCCAATAATCTCATCCATAATCATAACATTTCACCAATTAACTTCTAAATCAGTGTTAAGCTAAAGGCTCTGGAAATATCATCATATGGCATGAAAGAAATGACATCTAAATTATCTAATTTCACACTAATGAAAAGCAAAGCCAATAATCTCACCTATAATCATAATATTTCGCCAATTAACTGCTAAAACAGTGTTAAGTTAAAGGCTCCAGAAATATCATCATATAGCATGAAAGAAATGACACTAAACTATCTAACTTTACACTAATGAAAAGCAAAGCCAATTATCTCACCTATAATCATAATATTTCGCCAATTAACTTCTAAAACAGTGTTAAGCTAAAGGATCAGGAAATATCATCATATAGCATGAAAGAAATGACACTAAACTATCTAACTTTACACTAATGAAAAGCAAAGCCAATTATCTCACCTATAATCATAATATTTCGCCAATTAACTTCTAAAACAGTGTAAGCTAAAGGCTCCGGAAATATCATCATATAAAATGAAAGAAATGACACTAAACTATATTAAACAATAAAAGGTACTGAACAGCAAACAAATCTCATTAAGAAAAAGCATAAACAATTGAAAAACTAAAGTACAACAAAAGGAGTGAGTCCCAATAACGCTACTTGATGCAAAAATTACAATTAAGAAGCTCGAGCATAAGCAAATTTAAAGACCTACTGCTGCTCTGAAATTCATCTATGAGTGTTAATGAAAATAAGTGACAAGCTGCAAAACATGTACAAGGTTAAAATGATTATGAACATAAACAAACACAAGCAATATACGGTTTGAATGAAAAAAAATACACATGGAACTATACAGAAATGAAAAGAAGAACCTCAGCCACACAGGGGCCCTCTGCACAACTTCGGATTAACAACGCACTGTTACTTTAAACACGCTCAGACAGCCATATAAAAACAGAGTTTTATATTATGAAAACAGAGCAGTATGTCTCTTGTCCACAGAACAGAAATTACAGTATATCAATAACATAAAAACGTTAACTAATCTGCGTTACAAATGCTTGAATTTATAGAAGAAATTGCTAACTGTTTCTGAGAGGAAATTCTTTAGTGATGAACACGTGAATAGGTCATGTATCCGAGGATCCAACCTTCCGGTTACCATAAGCAGTAAATCTATGCATAGTGGATGTTGGATTTAGTTATGTAGATGGTGTGTAGATGGAAAAAATGAATCCACAAGTTCAGGAATAGCTTCGGACTCCTCTTGCATGCAAAAACAAAGTTCTAACCGACATAGAACTTCTCCATTGACTCCCTTTTGACTGGGTCTTTCCTTCCGAAAATGACCAAGTGAATAGGACCCTATCCATGTGTTGACATTTCCTGAGCTACCCATGTGTCTCATTCCTCTTCTCGACACCTGTAACCTACAAAAGGATGAAGATGGATGCAGAATCGCCAGTTAGCTGCGGAAAGTGGCTACATTCCGTAGCTGAGAAACAAAACCTAATCCAAATAACACACATAATGATATAATTTGAAAATCACTAAAATGCACTCCTGGGATCAACATGCAATGACTTTTGATAGCCTAGGATGCACTGGCATGGGAAAATAAAGGAAAGAGGGTTTAAGAAAATGCTTGAAAAAGAGGTAGATTTGGGGCTCAACATATATCTCTACAACCAAGCTTCAATAGATAAATGTGAGTTTTTGTTCTCTTTTTCTACAAATTCTCTTTCTTTCTGTTCAACCCACTCTTGGAGTTCTCTCTTCGGCGAACGCCAAATCATATCCCTTTAAGCAGATCCTAGTCCCAACAACAGAACCATTTTTTGGTTTGAGGGGGCTTGACCCAAGTTCAAAGTGTGTTTTGCACCAACAAAACCCTCAAATACTAGCCCTTTTGGCAACAACCTGCAAGCAGGCCGCAATCTCACTCGAAGCAATTATGGGAGGTTGCAGAACCAGGTTTCCGCAACCGAAGGGATATCCACGAAGTGGCGCCATGTATTTACTTGTACTATATATCAATCTTATAACTTCGCATGCATAATAACTTCACATAGATCATTAATTTAACATAAACACATAAACTCTACAAATAACAGTATATTTTACCATTCTTTGCATAATTCTGTGAAAAGCATACATAATTAGATACATAACAGTAGACAAATAATATGTATAGAGATACAACACTTAACCAAAACTTATTCTTTATTAAACAAATCTTCAATTACATTCACTTCTCTTACCAGCACACCCAACTGCAGGTGGTGTGCACACTCAACTGCGTCTTCAAGGTCTCCACACACTCAGCTGCGAAGCCTTCTCCAAAAACTACAGACTATAGACGCGAATACAGAGATTCATTTCACTTATTCTCGTATTCATATTAGATTAGATTATTCTTTACAAAGTATTACATATCCTTTTATAAAATTCATCTATACAAAAAGCATAGTCCACATATCATGGATCCATAAAACAAGGACTACTACCCGATACCCGTTACAAAATAAGGGTTGTATCCCATCCCAAAATCCCTAAAAGTTAGCACGACGAATATATCTTCGCCAGCTCTGCACGGTCTGATCCTTCTTTCACGGGGTCTTTTACCCAAAACTTGGACAAAGTTGGGTCATGCCCAACAATTATTGCTCAAACTAGCAGGGGTCTTAGGAGGGGATCCTAAAGGGAAATTGTTAGGCCAAGGGTAATAATGGAGGGATAGCCCACTGTCACCTCAGCTAAGGCTCCCTGCTTTTTGTGGAATTTCACTAGAGGGAGGAGACCTAATATGAGGAGGAATAACTAGACTAATAGGTCAATAAGATGATGAGGATTGATTCCTAAGGCCTATTCACAAGAGAGACTCAATTGTATGGCTTTCTTACTTAGGAAGCAATGTGATATGCTCTCTAGGAAGGGATATAAGGATTTTTGAGGCTAGGGTTTGATAATATGTCTTATGAAGGAAGCCCCTAAACTCAAAATGCCTTATGAATGCTTGGCTTCTAAGTGATCTTTTTGGAATTGGAGGCAAAATGTTGCGGGACCACAAAGGGCCATGTTGACCAAAAATTAGGTCATTGATATGGAGTTGGTCAACTAAGTATGTACATGACCTAATTAAGGAAGGGAGGAGGATCAAAGAAAGAAAATTCTTTTGATGACTTAATGTTATGATCCCAATGAGGTCACTAGCTAATGGGAAACCAAGTGCAAGAATCGATCTTCAAGCTAGGGCTTAAAATATCTCAAGATCCCAATGTCAGAATTTCGTGAAATTTGGAAGGCCTCTAGAGGACACACTAGTGCAGTTGTGGGAGGGAGAATGAATTATTTTGATGGCTAAATCGTGAGAAAAGTGATACCCTAGGTGACCTATGGAGGCTAGGCCTAGAAAAAGAGGGGAAGGTGAGAGGAATTATCTTTGAAAATGATCGCATGTGGAAGGATTGGTGCCTTATCCTTTGGGGAAGATAGATTCAAGATGAAATTTATGACATAGAGGTACTACAACCAATCAAGGAGCCTTCTAAATAACTTTGTATGGAAATTAGGACATGAGAGAAACTGCTAGAAGAATTTATACTTCAATTTGCAATAATTGATGACTTATCAAGAGGTGTTCAATAGAAACAATCTCTAGGAACATTCACCCTTTTCAAACATGATTCATGAGATGATGCAACGCTATAAAAGATTTAAACTTCAACAATTTTGCACAAGAAAAGCAGTAAATTTCACACCTAGTATAGCTAAAATCCCAATAAAGCAAGAATAGACAAGAAAAGATCAATTACATGTTTATAAGGGTATATCCAATCACCAAATTATGCCAATAATGAAGCTCCAAGACAAGAGCGAGATATCCAAACATCAAAATTCATACATAATATCCAAAATCTGTTGGAAATAATACTGAGAGGGGGGAGGTGAATCAGTATTATCAACTCTTATCAATTTATACAAATATTTTCAGATCTGACAATTGAAACTTTCATATACCTTCCAAACTTATAATTTAATTTATTCTTCAGATGTTTGTCATTAATCTGTATGTGAAAACCATAGAATAATGAGCAGGAACACAAAATAGACAGTCACACCAAGGAACACAAGATGTAAGGTGGAAACCCAATGTGGGTGAAAACCACCTGCTGCAATATGTCTCTATCTTCTTTCAATTAGAAACTTCTTCTTACAATGATTTTTTACTGGTGCAGGCTTTTACCAGTACGCAGGCTACAACCTACAGAGAGCTACAACCCTCTCTCGTTTTCCAGCTTCTTCTGGAAGGGAGCTACAACCCCCTTAGCTCTTCTACTAGCTGAAATACTAGTACGTAGGTGCTGACCTATAGAAGGCTACTACCTTCTCTTTCCTTCCAGGGACCACATTTCATCAATTTTCAAACTGGATCCAAAACATCATGTACATGTGCATCACCCAATCTCCTTTAAACAAATAACTTCTCAGAATGCAGTAGCCAGAAAATAACACCAGTAACCAGACACCAATTTAAACCCATATCTCTGCAGAAATAGATAAAAGAGAGCTAAAATATATTTCAAGAAAGGTCTGCAACTTCATCGAAGGAAACCTGCGGATATCCGCACTTCTGCCGTGACGAGTCTGCGCAACTCCGCACCTACTTCTTCTCTGGTTTTGTGCACCTCTGCACTACACCGTTGCCACTCCCTTTAGTAGATCTGACTTATAATGCTCCAGTTTCTCCTTGATTCAGATTCAACTATGTCTCACCAACCGATTATCAGAA